>CAKAOI010004564.1:2152-22709 GCA_916701655.1 Sebastiscus albofasciatus | reverse complement strand
TTGTTGGTTTCTTATTCTGTCAGGAAAAACTGGCATGCCCATTTTCAAAGGGGTCCCTTGACCTCTGACCTCAAGATATGTGAATGAAAATAGGTTTTATGGGTACCCACGAGTCTCCCCTTTACAGACATGCACACTTTATGATAGGGTAATCACTGTAAAAGCTGAAACTCTTGTGGATCCAATGAGCCAAATTATATTCATGTTTGATGATGTTAGTCCCCATAGCAGACATTTCATTGTGGTGAGACCATTTTTTGAATCGTGACCTCACTGTATAAAATGATCTGTAGTGGCTCTAGGATAATCACAGCCTCATGAAACTTTACAGCGACAAGTTAGAGACCTAAAGCATTCAGAGGATGGATGGCTTTCCTAGGTAGATTGACAATAAGGGGGTTTCAAATAAATTAAATTCAAAGAATTGACATCAATTCAAATAAATTCAGTTCAAATAATTCAAAGAAATTATAATTGAAATCAATTTAAATTAATTCGGCTCTCTGGGTGCCTCGGGTGTCTTGGGACGGCTTGCGGGTCCACTGTGTGCCACAGTCTTGGGACAACAATGTGGGTCCACTAGGTGCCACAGTCTTGGGACGGCTTGCGGGTCCACTGGGTGCCGCAGTCTTGGGCGGCTTGCAGGTCCACTGGGTGCCGCAGTCTTGGGACAGCTTGTGGGTCCACTAGGTGCCACAGTCTTGGGACAGCTTGTGGGTCCACTAGGTGCCACAGTCTTGGGACAGCTTGCGTAGCAACATTTTTGAAAATCATTTTTCTCCCATAATCAGAACATTGTAATTATATATGAGAGCACTATTCAAGAAAGCTGCCATCCTTATGAAAACATCCATATCTGAGTTAAAATTATGAGCCCTAACAGCTGCACCATAACCGCAGGAGTATTATCAGCTTTAATTCATTAGAAATATTGCATGAAGTTATGAGGAAACAACTGAGTATGCAGGGGGAGATTAACATCAGCTGGAGATGGCAGGATAAAGGGGTCAACGTAGGATAGAAATCATCTCTTGTGCAGAGAAAAACGTGCTGCAACAGATTTCTAGCATTGATAGTGCTATTTTTTTTTCTTTCAGAATCCTGCTGTTTTCTATGAAACATCTGTTTTCTTGATATCATCTCTGCTAAATAATGAAATAAAACTTGATTGTTGTTTTTGTGTCTTGTGTCATGTTAATTAATTTTCTGTTCCTGGTCCAAAATGACCAACCCATAGAAAAAAAAAAGCATAATGTATGAATTGTCTCGCTGGGCAGCGCGGGGAGCAGGGGAAGGACCTAAACGCAGGATACTGACTCAGATAAGTTGAATAGAGGATTTATTGGAAGAGATGCAGGGAAAGGAGGGATAATGAGCGGTGAGGGAGCTGGCTGGGACAGAGGGAATGAGGACGGCGAGAAATGGCTGGAACAGGATGGAAGAATGAGGGAGAAAGATATGAGCAGGCCAAAGGTGATGGTTGAGTGGGTTGGAGAGCAGGCAGGCACAGGGATAAGAGATGGCAATTTGGGAAACAATCCCAAGAAACATGAGAGCAGCCTGATGATGAAGGGGGACTGATGAGACTGATGAGAAGCAGGCGTGCAGACTGGGAGAGATGATTGGCTGATTGCAGACAGGTGTAGCCACCTTATTCCTATAGCCCCCATGATGCATAATAGTAAATAATGGGCGGAACTTCCGGCGCGTTGTGTCACTGAATCGTCTTCCATGGTAACAGTACGCTAATCCTCTCTCCTAAAGTGATTGTATTAAAACTATAGTAAAACATGTGTGAACACCACCTATTACAGCTCAAACGGGATAATGTGATCATACCTCTGCCTTCTACTGGCCTCAGATAACGTAATAGCATATTTAGCTACGTTACTGACTCTGTTGCTACAGACGATGAAACGATGAACAATCTGAAAAGCTCTGAGGCAGATCAGTACTTCCACAGTAACAAGGTTTAGTTTTTTCTACACAGTTAACCGTATTAAACTATTTGTAGTCCAACGCTGCCTTGCACTCTGTGCCATAAACTGCCTTACATTTTAAACTGTACAGAAAACAGTAAAAGTAACTGGTTGTCATTAAACGGACGTTACAATGCTGCGTCCTCCCTACACATGAACATCATACCTGATGTTCTCCTGGCACTGCTGTCCTTTTAAGGACCCGACGTCTCTTCTCCGTTGGTCTTTCTTAGCCCAACTAACGCACACTAACTAAATTCTGTACACTAACCATGTTCCGTGCAGATGACATTTTTGATCGCTGAATAAATACTTCCAGATCATACATAGAATGTATATGGGTGTCATCCTCAGTTCCCCCTCTTTCATTCCATTTGTTCCTGTGAGATTTCAGTCAGTTTGTGAATTACGCCCACAGCAGCTTGAGAGAGGAGATGACTAAAGCAGAGAAAATGTACATTTCAATGTGAAATGATTATTATGCTATCACAAGCTGTTAAATATATTACCCTTTGTTGAATAAATGCTTTGAAATGCACATTTTTAACATTAATGGTGCGCACTGACTGCTTGGCGCTGCAGCAGCAACTCTGTCAACACAGATGCTGTTTTCATGTAATCCTGCGTCCAATATTGATGTTGCAGCTGTGTTATTTAATAAAAGGTCAATAAAGTTAATGTTTATTATATCAATTGAATATTTTGACATTTAAAATTTTCATTTATCACTGTTGAAATCATGTTATGCGCTCTGTACAGAACACCATTAAGCTTAATGATCTTCCGTACACAGGCGGAGGCGTTATATTACTTTTCCCAACTTTTCTCAAAAACTCTTGGTCCAAAAGACATCAATCAAAGTGTAGATTGTCTAATGGATATTCCCCCAGAGAATGAGCACACAAACATGCACGTCAGGCTCTCAACAACAGAGGAATACTGCCTGCCGCAGCACTGAAGGGCGAAAAGTGTAGGGAACACTGTACCACAGCTCCGCAATGTCATTTTAGAAAATACAAATTTAACATTAGTTAAATATCTGTTAAAAGTAAAGCAGGATTTGCTAAATTGAATACAAATTACTTTTCAAAACAAGCGGCGTTGATGGTTAGCAACTATGGTTAGGCTATGGGACTAACTATCTTACTGCTACTTCCGCCACCTCACCAGAAGTTACACACATTATCATTTCTATAGTAACACCCCCGAGAATAAGATGGATATAATGAGAAGAGCCGGGAGCCAGGAGAGCCAGGAGGACCACGCCCACACACAGACACAGACACAGAGCTGGAAACACAGGGGAGAGGGAAACACTAGAAACGCTATAGCCCAATCCCAATCCGGCCCCTACACCCTCCCACTCCATGGCGGAGTGAACTCCGTTTGTAGTCACACGCACAACTCAATGAAGCAACCTTCTAATGTATCCTTTGAGTTGTTAACGGCTGTATGACAATATTAAATTTGTATTTTAGTTTGAGCAGTTTAGTTTTTTGTTTGTACCAGTGGTTGCGTGGAACTTCCATTTTTTGTACGGAGCGCGTTCCATGACAAACACGAAACGGCGTTGCATGTCGTCAGTAAGGGAAGCTGTTTAGTTGGCACCGTTGCAGGCTCACTGTAGTGTTTCATAACCCACTTCCACTCACCGCTAATTGGTTTGGGATGGCACTTAACATGGCAGACCCTCCACGCGAACACGCGGACGCAGTGGAAGTGGGTATAGGGAGAGGGTGGGTTAGAATTGGGCACGGCCATGGTCATGACATGGATTAAATTGACTATAAAAAATACTCATGAAACATATTGTGCTATTTATCACAGACCATTTTGTGTCAAAGTTTAAATTAACAAGGACATTTGTTTTGAAACCATTTTAAATTTTAAGTAGTGGCACAACGTAACATCTGTTCACGGTATGATTTTATTAGCAAAGAAGGGACATTGGTTGTCTCTTGGTCTGGATGATATTCTGCGTTGTCTTCATCATGACTTCCTCTGAATGCATCTTCACTGTTTCTTGACCTCTCTCCCCAAACCACTGTTATGATCAAAGATATGTTCCAGAGCCTCACATACAGTACATCCTTTGGTCTTTGTGCTGCCAAAGATTGAATTGTGAGCAAGGGCTCAAAAAAGCTTCCTTTACCAGAAAAGCTCTATAAGTTATTGAAACAATGTCGTGATTGTTTGTGAGAATGCCTGAGGTGTGGGTGTGTGTCCTTGTATCGCTCTTCTCTATGTGTGTGTGTTTTCAATCACACGTGCACTTGGGTGTCTTGGAGAAGAAGTGTGTCCATCTGATCATGTGCCTGATCTCCATTTGATACGCTAATTTGTCATGGTCCTCGGTTTTTGTTAGAGTTTGTTTCCTGTTTTTAGTTTGAAAGTTCACTCCTCTTTGTGTCTTTGTCTGGTTTTATTTCAAGCCTTTGTTTGTTTCTCGCCTTTTTGATTGTCTGCCCTGTTCTGATCACTTTCACTTGTCCCCAATTAGTTCTGCACTTACCTCACCTCCTGCTCACCTGTTCTCACTTCCTCAATTAGTCAGTTACTATTTATACCACCTCCGTTCATCTTGGACTCTCAGTTTGTAAGGTTTTTATTAACTAAATATCTTCATTGATTCTGACCATCTGTGCACCTTCCTGCCTGTTCTGCTCCCTGCATTGTGGCACTAATTGTAGTCTCACCCATTCATTTTTAATGACTGGTCATTACCTAAAGGTGTACAAAAGTTAAATAAAACACCCAAAATTGAATGAAAGGTGCCCTGTGTGGACAACATTATGGAACTTTATGATAATCAGATAAAATGAACTACATTTTTTAAAGAGTAAACTTGTAAAACGATCAAATTTGACCAGAACAAAAACCTCCATTGAAAAATGCAGTAATACTGAATCCATTCAAAAAGTCGCACTCTGCTTTATGTGCTCTGAGACAAACAGCAGTTTGTTATAAATGCCAGAAGGTTTTATATAATTTAGAGAAGAGATGTAGGGATAACATTTTAAAAGCAAAACTCAGGGGCTTTTCTCTCTCTGTGTGCGTCACAGTGCGGACCATAAATACATCGCTGGCTGAAAAGACTTTCAATGGAATACACAATAACTGTCGAGGACACTGTTGCACTGCGCACACGCTTCCTGTTAGAGCAACACACACAGGGCGGACCCTCGCCTGCGGGGTGAGTTAGGAGTAAAACAACAAGGGGTTGGCGTGTTTGGAGACATGTGATGTGACAAAGTGGGCAGTCTGAAGTGTTAATGTCTGTTTTTAATATGTAACGGACAGATAATTGACAGATGTCTGAGTAAAAGCTTGACTCCGGCGGCTCTTGAGGCTCCAGGCTGCTATTAACCCGTCTGTGAGCTGTTTGCCGACCTCACTTTCCTCCGACCGGAACTCAAGAACGACCACAACCCATCAGCTTGGCCTTTAACCTTTCACAATGCAAGTGAAGAATGTATAATCTGCATGTGGCCTTTGATGTTGGTTGAGTCGCCATATTAAGTGTATAGATATGCAAAGGCATGCCCACACACACATACACACACACACACAAACGTGCGCACACAGTATGCATGCACTCATTAGAAACAGCAGTGTTTGAAAGGAATCATGTAGAAGGCAGCGTTATGTTTACTGGCCTACCTAAACTCTGGTTGCTTTATAATAAAGGACACTAAAGGGACCAGACAGAAGTTATAATGTTGGGATTCTGTTTTCTGTGCTGTCAAGCAGACAGTTCGGATTTATACTGTGTCCACATACCAACATGTTTTCAGGCCTCACCAGAGACCTCTGGTTCGCTGGTTGCCTGCTGCTTCCCTCTAACAGTCATAGATAAGGTGGGGGCGGCCAGGCTGTGTGACAAATCAAATCTGGTTGCGTCAAATATAAGGTTTGTAGTAGAGTAGATCTGCAGGCCAGCCGTGAACTGTGACAAGCATGGAGAAATTGAAAATTTTCTGCAATTTTCCTCGTCTCAGCTGTTTCCTTTTGGAAGAAAATTCTTTCTATTTGTAGCGTCGACTGAAGTATCATGATAATAACTGGATACTTAAATAGTACCTTTATGAAAAAGTAGTATACTTTGTTTATTTTATGAGGTAAACTTCAGTAATGTTCAAGTATATTTCCCAAGTATACTTAATGTAGTAAGTATACTAATATGTACTAGTAATATACTTGTAAGTGTACTACTTCAATACTTCTTGGGACTAAATTGTCCCTCCTCTTAATTTATAAAAGTATACATTTAATTGTACTTTAAATGTAAAAATAGTACATTTTGAGTACACAACTAGTTTACATCTAAGTTGTATTTTGTACTGCAACTATACTATGAAGTGAACTATACTACAAGTGAACTTATACTGTAGGTATACTGTTGATTTACTAATTATATACTTGTAGCCCACTTTTTAGTTTACGAAAGTGCACTTTAAAGTATACTCTCAGTAAACTATTAGTTTAATAGTTTTTATTGCAAGTATACTTCTAATTTTTCTTTAACTTATAGTACTTAGCCAATGATTTATGTATTACATAAAGAAACTTGCTCCTTTTGCTATTTGACTTGATGTTTTGTGATGAGATAAAAAAATAGAATTTGTTTTTCTCGCATGCCTCCGCGGTGAACGGAGAATGCAAAAACGTAGAAAATATTGATGAATTAAAGAAAATTCATATCAAATTAAACGTTTACAAACTCTCACACACTTTAATAGGCTGCTCTATTAAAATGTAAGCACAACTGCATGCAAAGTATACGCCAGTATGTAGTATAAGCCAAATATACTTAGACTTTCTGTATACTTGTCAGTATAAGCCTAGTGTACTTAAGTAACATTTTGTTAAGTATACCTATAAAAAGTAAACCGAAAGCTCTTATTTTTAGTTTAAAAGAAATATACTAAAAGCACACTTGAATAAACTTATTTTTGGTAACGGTATTCTTGTTTAAAGCTGTTCTAATTGATAATTATAGTAACAATGGACTATGTTTACCAAGGAAACCGAGAATTATGGCCTGCGTCTGCAGATCCCCTCAACCCCATACGGAGCTTTTTAGCACCTTTCATTTTTCGTTTTATGGTGCGGAACTTTAATATTTTGGTTCACTCTCATTAGCTTTGTTTTCAGTTGCTGCTGCAGGCAGCGGTTTTCAGTGGAAAAGCTCTACAAAAACTCACTTAATCCACTTTCTCAGCACCAAACAGCAGATTGGGGGGTTTGTGGCACGTCACCTACTTCCAAGGTGTATGGGGAAAAGAAAAAAAGTACGAAGAGGTCAAAACTCCAGCAACACCTGTACAAAAATTTATTGTAGTGCGTTTTGGCTTGTGGTCTTCATCGGGGTCAGCGGCAAACAGCACACAGACACAGTTAGCCGCAAACATATGGTGACAATTCTGTCAGGTGTTGATGGAGGCCAAACAGAACTGAACGGAGAATGAATACTACATTCATTGGGACGCTAGAAACGTGACTCCAAATAGATGCTAATGTTGTAATCTACGCATTAATAGAGATTAATTCAATTTTCATGAAAAATGAATCGCACATTTTTTTATCTGCTCAAAAAGTACCTTAATGGGAGAGTATTTAATACTCTTATCAACATGGGAGTGAGCAAATATGCTTGCTTTATAAAAATGTATCTATATATTTATTATTAGAAATCAATTAACAACACACAACAGTGACAAATATTAACCAGAAACCCTCACAGGTACTGCATTTAGCATAAAAAATATGCTCAAATCATAACATGGCAAACTGCAGCCCAACAGGCAACAACAGCTGTCAGTGTGTCAGTGTGCTGACTTGACTATGACTTGCCCCAAACTGCATGTGATTATCATAAAGTGGGCATGTCTGTAAAGGGGGACTCGTGGGTACCCATAGAACCCATTTTCATCCACATATCTTGAGGTCAGAGGTCAAGGGACCCCTTTGAAAATGGTCATGCCAGTTTTTCCTTGCCAAAATGTAGCGTAAGTTTGGAGCGTTATTTAGCCTCCTTCCCGACAAGCTAGTGTGACATGGTTATTATGGGTAGTTTTATACGATGCCAGTATCTTCACTCTAGCTTTAAAACTGAGCCCACTACAACCTAAAAATCCCAACTTGCATTAATACATTCCAGAAATTAGTGGCATTAAAACAAATTTGCATTAACGCGTTATTATTGCGTTAACTTTGACAGCCCTTCTTCAAATAAACGCTAACGTTGCTCTGTGTCAGCTGGATGTGTAAAAAGGCTGCTGTGTGCTAACATGTTCACCATATCAACGTTATAAGGTGATAATATGATGTTTACAGCTTGTTGTGCTGCTTTCTTGTGGCCACAAATTCAATTCAAGTAAAGAGTAAACCACTCTTGATTTATTGCATTAAAGGGGCCAACTTCTGATTTTACATGTCAAGTCACTGGGTCATTTCTAAGACCTGATAAGTGCCTTTTGAGGTATTTGACATTGGGATTCCCATGTATAAAGGAGATCCAAATTGCCCACAGTAGAAACAGCTCTCCTGGAGAGCTCTTCTAAGCATTTCTGTACTCATGTGGTGGGCATTAACACATATTGCATAGCTGAGCCTGCTCCCCCTAAAGGGAAACAAGTTTTATTCTTTACCTTTCCCACAAACTAATCAGTGCTAAGGCCAAATCACTTCAGGAGCAATAAACCTGGAGGAAGGATGAAAGAAACGGTATCAGTGATTTCCTGCCATTTACAATGGAGTTATAATCATTATCAATAACCTCTTTAGAAACAAATGAGTACAAATTTAGCAGGGACTTTCCTAACTTCCTATAGTAATTCCGCGTGCGGTACACAAACACTGCAACAACAGAGACCCATCTCTAAGATGGGCCCTGCTCTGCCAACCGAAACAAACATCTTTTTGTGCAGATGGAGGAGGGAGCCGATCATGTGCTTGATATTATCTGTTTATGAAGTGGTAATACAGAGGCCTTCTATGTTCTAATCAGCAGGGTCGGCCTAAGCAGTCTGCTCTCTTTGTGTTGTTTTTGTATCTCTAATTAACCGGGAAGCTACATTTTTGTCTGAATGTTGTATCTTTATAGAAGGATGAGGATATGCCCTTACCCTTTTTTATTAATGTAATGCTTTTTTACAGCTTCAGTTAATGTGTTTATATGCTATTACGACGGTTTTATAGACTTATACATTTAGCACAAATTAAATTTGTCACAGTGCAATACAACTCCTCTTGTAGCTTGTTGTTGACTCATCTCAGAGAAACGGATAAATAACAGAAAAGCAATAGAGGAAATGGTCAGTGTTGGGTCATTTCGAGAAGGGCCACAACGATGGCTATGGATATGTGTGCTGGTGCGACACCCAGTGGACAGAGCCGGTATCTCTTCATGCAGCCAGTGTGAACTTCCCATCACAGTGAGGATTGCATGTGATCATACTGAACTGACACGCGTTAGATGATTTATTGATGCATTCATCATGCAATAACATGAAATATAATTTGCATACAACAGACATACAGCAGCACGTTTTCAGTCATATAGAGGAATAGTTTGACATTTTAGCGAAATATTCTTTATTTGCTTTTTTTGCTCAGAGTTAGATGAGAAGATCGAGGACAGAAAATACTACAATACAAAATATAAGCTACATACTTAGCTACAACCAGCAGCTGATCGGCTTAGTTTAGCATAAAGAACCAGAAACAGAAACAAACCACAAATTGTATGTACAAACTATAGATTCGATATATAGATGATGATGCGTCTCCACTTCCTTCCACTGCACAGGAGTGAAGCCAAAATATCCCAGATATGGATGCTGCCATCTTAAGATTTTGACGTCATTTGGAGCCAGAGTCTGATTTCAATGTCCCGCCCACACACCCGCCCGAGCCAATCACGAGCCAAGCACGGCCGCAGCTCGGTAGCTGTTTGGCTAGAAAGACACAACATCTAACCATAATATCTCTATAACTACATTTATCATCAAATTGACACATGTTCTATTACTGGAAATGATTTACAGTCTATGGTACACATGGTATACAGTGTGTTCATTTGGGAGCTTTAGAGGTGCAGGTGGATTTTGTTACCTTTGGACGGAGTCAGGCTAGCTGTTTCCCCTTGTTTACAGTCTTCATGCTACGCTAAGCATCAGCCGGCTGTAGCTTCATATTCACTGTACAGTTATAATAATAATAATAATAATAATAATAATAATAATAATAAATGTATTTATATAACACTTCTCAAAACAGATGTTACAAAGTGCTTCACAAGACAATAAAAGCAGATAAATAAAGTAAAAGATATGGTAACTGCTAAAACAGAACATCACAGAACATATCAATAATAATAATAGAAGTGGTAAAATGGTAGGACAAGTTGATAAAACAAATATACAGTATATAAATGTGTATAAATGTACACATGCGTCCAGAAACGGATGTATACATACATATATTTCTACCCAGTCTTCTACTTATAGGAATGCTATCCTAAAAAAATGTGTTTTCAAATGTTTTTTTAGATGATCGTATCTCTATAGGAAGTGCATTCCAGAGTTTGAGAGCCCTGACAGCAAAAGCCTGATCGCCTCTCGTCACAAATTTGGACCTGGGAACAGCAAGAAGTAGCTGATCAGATGATCTCAGACCACGTACAGGCGTATAGGATGTTAAGAGATCCAATATGTATTCTGGGGTCAGACCAAGTTGTGCTTTAAAAGTGAGCAATACAACTTTAAAATGTATTCTAAATTGTAGGGGAAGCCAGTGCAACGATGCCAGGACTGGTGCAATGTGCTCCCTTTCATTAGTGCCCATTAGAAGCCTGGCAGCAGAGTTCTGAACCAGTTGCAGTTACGAGCGTGACGTCATTCTTCTTGTCTAATTCTTAAGAACAAGAAGGCAAATAAGCGTATTTCACAAAATATCAAACTACTCTTTTAAAAGTACACAGTGCTGAAAATCATTATTCATCATCATTATTATTTACGAATAAGATGCAAAGAAATATTAAAAATCAATAGCACAAAAACAACAGATATGAATCCAAATTGAGTAAAAGTCTTTATAATAAGCATGGAAAATCACAATAACTGCACAGTTGAGTTTAGCCCTTCTTGATAAACATTTATATGCAGGTTGAGCAATACAAGACTCGATAAAAAGACAACAGTATCTACAAAACGTTCCTACATTGATATACTGTGTATATATATTTGTTGTTCCACAGTTTGAGTAACTTTTGGGACATAAAAAGATACTTGTTACTGCCATAATGATAATGCAGATTTAAACATTGAACACCATGCATTCTTGAGAATAATAAATATTGATTTTAATGGAAAACATGCTCCTGAGACTTGTGTTCATGAGTAAAACAGCCCTAATTAATTAAAATGTTTTATTATGTTTCTCTCAACTCCTTCCCTGTTTGCTACTGAGGCCACACGCCACCCTGAGCTCTAAACATATCCTAAGCTGCTTGTCTGATGAGCCTCCAGTCTGGTGTAAATTATCTGGCCCTCAGCCCTGCTGATGGTTTTCCACAGACTCTAAGCCTGTGACAGGCTTCACCCTGGCTATACGGTTGTGGGTGCTGTCCTTCATTGACCTGCGCAGGGAGGACAAGCGACTGCGGAAACCCTCGCCGGAAAAAAAATAAAGTAGCGGATCGAAGCATGAATTGGCAGCAGCCAGACACAGCGTCACCACGACCGACTTCTGCATGGCTTCCTTCTCTGGGCAGGACCTGTCAGGCTGGGACAGGAAGCTCAGGTGGATGGTGCGCTGCACGTGGTACGGCAAGAAGCTGATGAGGAAGGTCAGCAGGACGATGACAATCATTCGGATGGCTCTGTTGCCCGTGCCCCGCTGGCGTCGGGCAGCGTTGGTGCGGGACAGCAGGACACGGACTATACCGGCGTAGCAGATCAGGATTACCAGGAAGGGCAGGGCAAAGCCCAGCACCAGGGACAAATAGTTCAGCACGAGTAGTTTCTGCATACTTGTACCTTGTGCTGGAGGCTCAAAGCACTTGGTTTTATTTGTGATGGGGTCCAAATGCTGGCCCGACATCAGGAAGGGTGAGGACGAAAGGCAGATGAACACCCAGATGCCCAAGCACACCAGGCGAGCACGGTTCTCTGTCACCAGCCACAGGTTCTGCACAGGGAAGACGATGGCCAAGAAACGCGTGACGGACATGGCAGCCATGAAGTAGATGCTGCAGTAGAGGTTGACGTAGAGGGCATAGGAGCTGATGCGACAGAGGAAGTCCCCCAGGTTCCACTCGCCTTTGTTGACATAGTAGAGGACTCTCAGTGGCAGCGTCATGACGCACAGCAGGTCGGACACGGCCAGGTTCAGCATGTAGATGTGAAAAGGTGAGCTCTGGCGGTACGCTCTGATCAGCACCACCAGGGCGAAGCCATTCCCGACCAGGCCCAGCACGGTGATGAGGGAGTAGGATGTGGAGTAAACCTTGTTACGAAAGTCATCGATGGACTGACATTGAACGTCATTTGTCATATTTGACTCCATTTGAGGTCACACCTGCAGCTGTAGAGACGCAGAAAAATCTGAAAATGTGTGCGAAAGAGAGCATGTGAATAACAGAAACAAAAAAACATGCGTGCAAGAAAAAAAAAATGTGGTGACTGTGATATGGCAGATTGTTTCAGAGATAGTCTCTCTTTTCTGCTGCTGTGCAGACTGTGGAGAAAACCTTTTAGACCCTTATCCTTATCCTGTGAACGTGACAAAGGTTCTGCTTTCAAAAGGTTAAAGAGTGATTTCTGTTTCTGCTGTACGGGACATTTTTTGAGATGGATTCAGACAGAGTTGCAACCAACTTTATTTTACCATCTATGCATCTGTACATTAGGTGATTAATGATTCATTCATTAAACCTGCAGTAGGCAGAAATCATTGGGCAAAAATTCCATAATAACCTTTCAACATATTGTTCTGAGAGAAAACTAGACTTCTGCACCTCTTCATGTCTCTGTTTTCAGGCTTTAAAAAACCTAGCCTGTGACGGGAGACTTTGGCCAATCACAGGTCATTTCAAAGAGAGAGCGTTCCTATTGGCTGATCATTCAACTCCTCTTGATCAAACGATCAAACTAGGCAGCGCTGATCGAGTATGAATCAATATTATGTTACTGTAATATCTATTTCTCACCTCAAATGTTGTCATAAACATCTTGTAGTGGACTGTTTAGCTGTAAAATGAGAAAGTCTGCTCCGGCTGGTGGGCGGTGCTTGGTGTTTCCTCAACTGATCTCAACATGGCTGCCGGGTCACAAACTTTCTCATTTTACATCTAAACAGTACACTACAAGATGTTTCTGACAACATTTGAGGCGAGAAATAAGCATTACAGTAACAAAATATTGATTCATATTTGATCAGCACTGCCTACTTTGACTGTTTGATCTGAGTTCGCAAGTGATTGACAGCTGCTCAGAGACGGCAAGGCTCAAGCTCGGCTCTGATTGGTTGTTTTCCTCCGGTATGTGAAACCTTGCAGATGCCATTAGGAGCACCGGAGGACACAGAGACACATGATTTTTTTTTCAGATTACCTGTCTCATGCACTACTGTCAGAATATAGTGTCATTTTATAAAAATAACTTTTTTGAATCATATTTGCTCCATTTCTACCCATAGCTGCTTTAACTAGCAGCCTAGAAACCTTTTTCTCACTGCCATTAATGATATAAAATGCATCCAGTGAATCAGAATGTCATGCACTTTACTAATTATCTGTGCAGCTCTGATGCACTTTACATTGAATAGCTTGTGCACTGAGTAACATAAATGAATGTTATCAAATCACTGATTCATATACTGCCTGACCATTTGCATTGTTGTTCTTTTTTTATCATTTCATTGAGAAAGATATATGACGCATGCTTCAAAAAGTCTATTGTACAAGCTGAAAATGTGCTCAATCGTATCATGTTGTAATTATCTGACAGTTACTTCCGCCTCATCAAAGATGAAAACATGTCTTGATATAGCAATAGTACAACTTTCAGTCAGGCTCTAACAAGTTTTCATTCCTTACCGCGAATTCCTGTCTGGTGTCAGAGCTGTGCAGCTGGTGTGTTGATCTTCTCTCCTGGTTTACTCTGCCTCATCTGCCAGATGGCGTAGCAGCGGTGGGAGGACGCTGCAGCAGGTGGCTGCTTCCTCACAGTTATTGGAAGCATCGAGCCCAGTGACATCATCAACCATGCAACCACATATTTACAGTAAATGACAAAGAACTGAGGGTAAAAGAGGCTGTGCATTAACTCTAAAAGTTGTGCTCTTGTTGATTTGTTGACCTGGACATCATTAATCTTATTCCATTTCAGCCTGAATTCACCTTAGTCATACCCTTACTATTGATTTTGCAGACACCTACAAGACCTGTCTCTGTCTTGAACATACTTAATCTGCCATTTGTCCTCAAACACATCATGTATGTTTTCATATTTCTGTCTGGTTTGTTTCCTTGTGTTGGCTTGTCTGACCTGATCCCCTAACTGTATGTGCATCCTGGAACCAAAGAAGTACTTGTCGACAATCTCGTACCTTTAGTCTATGGCAGTTGTTCTCAACCTTTTTTGTGTCGAGGACCCCTGTCACATTAGGTCACAGACCCCCATTTGATAAGATTTCTCTTAAAGCAGCAGTGGGTAGAATTGGAACAAACATGATTTTGGAAAGTTGACACAAGTCTAAACTTGTATGTTTTTCCAAGTAACACGGAGCCAAACAAGGAGCAGAGTTGGTGCCAAGGAGGGAGTTGCCAAGATGCCTTGGATACATTCAGTTAAAGCAGCAGTGGGTCAAATCGGAGCAAATATGATTAAAAAAAGTTATTTTTATAAAACGGTCACTATATCCTGACAGTAGTACATGTGACAGGTAATCTGAAAAAAATCATGTGCCTCTGTGTGCTCCGGTGCTCCTAATGGCATCTGCAAGATTTCACAGACCGGAGGAAAACAACCAATCAGAGCTGAGCTGGAGCCTTGCCGTCTCTGAGCAGCTGTCAAACACTCGCGAACTCCGATCAAACGATCAAACTAGGCAGAGCTGATTAAAGAAGAAAGTTTGTGACCCGGCCGCCATATTGAGATCAGTTGAGGAAATACCAAGCACCGCCCACCAGCCAGAGCAAACTTTCTCATTTTACATCTAAACAGTAGACTACAAGATGTTTCTGAAAACATTTGAGGTGAGAAATAGGCATTACAGTAACAGAATATTGATTCATATTTGATCAGCGCTGGCTAGTTTGACCGTTTGAATCGTTGAATGAACGCTCAATAGGAACGCTCTCTCTCTGAAATTACCTGTGATTGACCAAAGTCTCCTGTCACGGGCTAGATTTTTTAAAGCCTGAAAACTAGTGATGGCGAGCTGAAGCTTCATGAAGTATTGAAGCTTTCCAGCAAATTGGTTTGGAAAAGGGTTCATTCCTGAGGCTTCATGTGCACGAAACCACCTGGTGGTCAAAGAGTGTAAAACAGGCAGATATGATCTTAACCATGTGATCTGTGATATACTGTACTTTGCGCCAGTAAAGGCTGTTGGGAATGACTATAAACAATTAAAAAATATATATTACCATGTAATCCATATATATCTATATAATATATAATATAATGTCTATTTTCTAGTAAGTATGTTATGAGTATATGACATATATGTATATTACACTGTAATTGTTTTGTGAGGAATGCATCTTATGTGTGTAAACCAATCCTTTGGTCAATAATTGTATTGTAGTGTAGTGTAATATAATATAATAATGGCAGGAGGGGTAATAATAGTGTTCTCTGTCACTTCTTAAAAGTGGCATTGGTTTAACCAGTGAAGATTGGTGAAGATCTGAACCACTTTCTGAACCAGTCAGCGGTATGGCCGGGCAGCGAGGCTTCAGATGTCATCAATGACGTCATTGGTCTAAAACGATACAAGCCTCGATACGCGCATCGCGGAAAACTTCCTGGATTACTCGACATACGCTCCGAAGCCGCGGCACAGCACGTAACATCACTACTGAAAACAGAGCCATGAGGAGGTGAAGAAGTGCAGTTTTCTATTTTTGCCCAATGATGCCAAAAACATTCTGCCTTCTGCACATTTAAGGGAATAAAAATATTTTTGTTGTTAGATGTGATTAAGAATTCTATAGTTGTGAACTACAGTTGAGGAGATGAAGTGCAACCTATGATTAGAATAGTCACTCTTATGTCTCTTACTCACATTGGGCTCACTTCCAGTGAATTAAACAGTGAAAAAAAACTATTCCCCATTTTTCTGTAGACCCACTGGAACTCCCCCAAGGACCCATGAGGGTACCCGGATCCCTGGTTGAGGCCCACTGGTATATGGGATCAATAAACGCAACTCCTGTTGACCGATGATGGAAGACTCTTGTTTATTCCGCAGCATTTCCTTTGTATGTTGCTAATGAGTGTGATTTACAGATAGTAAATGGACTGCGGATACTGCAGTGGAAATGGGCAAACTCATTTTTGCAGCTGAAAGGCCTGTGTGGTGGAAGGGCAGGATAATTCATCTGTAACTCATTTAGTGGTTAGGCGTGAGCAAAGTCAACACCACTTGCACTCAGGGAGTCGTCTGACTCTACATGGTCAGAGAATTATTACTCTATTAGCCCGATAATGCATTAAGTGCACTGCATATAATAATAGCAGGGGCAGAAAGCTGCAATAAGTGTTTTGACCCCTCTGAGAGATGTTGAAAGTGCATCTGTAGTTTCTGATAATTCCATTTTAAGTTCTATGAAGTGGCCCAGAACAACAAAGCTTTTATTTCCCCACACACATAGTACATTTTCTGTGTATAACTTGCATTCATCAAAAACTTAAAGGGGAACACAACCTGAATTACAAATTCCAATTTGTTATTTTCATGGCCTAGGAAAGTTCAATCAATATTTGTGGACATGAGCTACTATTTCTCAAAGCAAGAAACCAGAGAAGTAAGTCTCAAACTTGTGATGTCATCAAGTATAAAGTCTGGAGCTGCTCTGTAAGAACCATCAACAAATCGTGGCTTTGCTTACGATTGTTGGGAGGGGGGAATCAGGCCCAAAATCATTCTTTTGTAGTGTGTACCCGGCATTAGACAATAAATGGGAGACTGAATTTGTGGACCCACAGAATGTTTGTTTTCTTTTTTATACCGAAATGAGCTTTATTCTATTGTCGTGTTCTCAGTTGTCTCTCATCTCTCATCTGCAACCGCTTATCCCGTTAGGGGTCGCGGGGGGGCTGGAGCCGATCCCAGCCGACATTGGGTGAAGGCGGGGTACACCCTGGACAGGTCGCCAGTCCATCGCAGGGCTGTGTTCTCAGTTGTGAAACAGAAAATGTTCCCATATACTCAGATCATTCCCCTGGGTGCTCTCAATGTCATCTAGAACATCTCTCCCTATTCATTGTCTATGGAGCAGCTCCACACTTTATACTCTATGATATCACAAATTTGAGTTTTAGCTCTCTAGTTTTTTTGATTTGGGAGAGAGTTGTTCATGTTTACTAATATTTTTTGGACTATCTTTGATCAATAACGTGTGAATTTTGAATATGGGCGTAGTATTCCTTGCAGCTAATTCAAATAGGAGCACAGATTACAGCTAAGAATGCTGCCTGTCTGCATCATCTGCAGGTGGTAGACAACAAATGGTGGTTGAGTTGAGTGCAGTTTCATAAGCTGTTGTAGTTGCTTTGTGGATCGTGATTGCAGTGATCTGCAAAATCCAATAATGTGGGTGGGAAGTCTAAATGCTTAATAGACTAAGTGCATCACCCCGGGCATCATCCAGTTTGTATTTGTTTGTGGATTTAATCTATGTGCTCCTTTTTTACAGGCAGATTTTACAGTACAGTAACTGACCAAAATGGCCTGTTTGCTCATACTGTTTTTGTTTAGTCACTCACATCTGCATTTCCAGGGCATTTGCTACTGGTTATTAAAGGGGAGGAGAGTGATTCTTTCTTCCATGGTAAACAGTTATAGCAAATAATGGCTCCATTCCATGTAGGTGTGACAGGGAGCAAAGACAATAAACGCACAATAAAAGAAGCACACTTACATGAAATCTAACATTTGCTGTTGAAGCATGTCAAGTCAAGTCAAATATCTGCTGCGAGAAAGAACTACTGGCAGTGGGAAGCTGGTGAGGGATCATGTCCGTGCATTGAGGATTCCTTCTGGTTTGTTGGTTGGCTGTTCCAAGATGGGTACAGATGTTAGACGATGAATGGGGCTGAGCAAATTGGTCAGAATTGGTCAATATGGATGTAATTCCTCAATACACTGGGCTGGCCCTGCACTGCACCTGCCAACAGTTGCAACTGGCACTGATAAGGGACCTTTCCAAATTATGATAAGAGGAAGGGAACCTGGTTCCTCCTTAATGCTGCTGCAAACTCTCTTAAAGAGGAGGCCGTGATGGATAACAAGTGTGTGACTTTGACACCAGAGACTGTGATTTGCATGCTATCTCTTACTGACAGCAACATTGGTTTCTCATAAACACGAACACAATCTCTCCCAAAACTTAATCATGACCACGATCGTTCCTTAACCTTAACCAAGCCGTTTTGGTTGCCTCATCTTAACTTAAATCTGCATTAATTGAGTTTTTTGGCTACTTGGGGGCAGTGGAAAAACAACATTGACATATTATCACCATTTAAGTTGATATGGGGGTATACTCAGTTGCCCACTAGATGCTGCCAAATCCTGTATTTTTAACTCATCCAGCTAATTTGGGGCAACATTAGCATTCACTTGGTGTTGTGTTCGCCTGAAAAATGTAAGTCTAATATTCACTTTCTTTTTGGCCTCTCTTCACCCCTGAGGGGAATTTCCATCTCCTTAGTAGTTAAACGCTCCATTATGTGCAGAAGCCAGTAGCTAACTGTGTATGAAACTGCATTTTCTTTACCTAACGTATGTTAACTAGGGCTCTCAAAGTTCTCAAACACAAATTTGTTTTAACGCCACTAATTTTTTTAGCGCATTAACGCAACTTGCGATTTCTAGGTTGTAGTGGGCTCAATTGTAAAGCTAGAGTGAAGATACTGGCATCATATGAAACTACAAAACACACACACAAACTTGTCAGGAACATTATAATGCTCCAAACTTGGCTACATTTTTGCGTCATGTCCACTTTATGATAATCACATGCAGTTTGGTGCAAGTCAGAGTCAAGTCAGCACACTGACACACTGACAGCTGTTGTTGCCTGTTGGACTTGAGTTTGCCATGGTGTGATTTAAGCATATGTTTTATGCTAAATGCAGTACTTGTGAGGGTTTTTGGACAATATTTGTCATTGTTTTTTGTTATTAATTGATTTCCAATAATACATATATACATACATTTGCATAAAGCAAGCATATTTGCCCACTCCCATATTGATAAGAGTATTAAATACTTGACAAAACTCCCTTTAAGATACATTTTGAAGAGACAAAAAATGTGATTTATTTGCTATTAATCGCGATTAACTATGGACAATCATGCGATTAATCTCGATTAAGTATTTAAATTAACTGACAGCCCCAATCTTAACCATACAGGTAATACATTTAGATCAGAAAGCACTCTTACTGCAAGTAATTTTGGATGGAACCGATTAAACCGCCTATGCTACTGTTTAGGTAACGTTTTACGTTCTGTTTACTGGATACAGATACCCTGCATAGTTGAGCTGGACCTAGCAGCTCCTCTGCCTTAGCTGCAGCTCCTTTCATGGAAGTGAGAGCAGCTGTTTCCCTTGAGCCACACATCTCATAATCACCGTGCAATTAATTTCAGTTCTTGTGTATTTTTACACTCCTGAGAAGTTGTTAACCTCTCCAACACTGTTCACCTCTGTTTAGTTAAGTTCATTTGTCCGACAGATTTATAGAGCTGAGATAGAAAAAAAAGATTATTAATACCAGGGTGGTCTGCTTACACTGAGATCTATTGTAATTCAAAAGGTCCTTTTTGTAGCTCTGACGAAACTGGTAATACCCTGCAGACTAGGATGTTTATGTAGGTCACATAATCGCAGAAACTTACAGTTTATCTCAGCAGTGTGGTGTTTTGAGTGTGTCACAAAGCAGCGCTCAGAAATAGCACCCTGCCACAACACTCAAGGAAGAAAACATACACTACTGTGGTTTCCTATTTGCTGACATCGTGCGTGCAAAAGTTCCGATTGTCTGTTAGCTGATGCACAGATATTGTTTTAAACATTCAGGTCAGTGGAAACAGCATAACTGTTCTGAAACCTTGTACTGCGTATGTGAAAAGTTAATGTTACATATAATAGAATAGCACATTATTGGTTAATTTTACCAAAAAAAATAATAAAGATTTAAAGCAACAATTCAGTTATTGTGCAGCATCTCTGCACATGGAAAGATCAGGGCCGGCTCTTGTCATTTTGGTGGGGGGGGGGGGGGGGGGGGGGGGGGGGGGGGGGGGGGGGGGGGGGGGGGGGGGGGGGGGGGGGGGGG
>CAKAOI010004549.1:1777-43310 GCA_916701655.1 Sebastiscus albofasciatus | reverse complement strand
TACCTGAAACCTGAAGCATTCGAATACTGATTTGGAGGTCAATTACCATGGCAACGGTCGAAGCTTCGAAGCTTTTAAAGCATTTAGGTCAGCCCCAGTAAAATGTATCTCACATCTCTAACAACTATTCTGGTTTTATCTTTCTTCCTTTATCAAAAAAGGAGCACAGTTTTTCAGAACCACTAATAATCCAGTTAAAGTAACTGGTTTCATGTTACATTTCAGTACTTAAAATGTTACTATCGCACTAGATAGTTTTGCTTTTATATATTTTGACAATAACATTTGGGCTCCTGTGCTGGTGTGGTGCCAAAGTAACACACCCCTATCAGCCCTGCCCTCCGCCCACACACACACACAGTCTTGAGTGTCTCAGCAATGTCATGATGAAACACAATCTGGCTCCTGGTGTGAAGGACAAAACCCACTGGTCTGTGCTGGGCAGCCAGTGCTAGCTGCAGACTAGGCAGGGTTATGAATATATCATATGGGCCGGTAGCTAACCCATTAAAATTTTAAAACGAATGAACTGCTGTACAACAACCGATTCAGAGGAAATGGAGGTTAGGGAGGAATACGGTTCTCTGCTCTGGTGGAACTAAGTGTGCATGAGTGTGTATCCGTGTAAAAAGGAGTGTATAAATTGCGCTTGGGAACTGCTACACAACTATTTCTGCTGTTCTTTCTGCTGTTCCAACGTTGTGTATGTACCTGTGCTACAGATATGCTGAACACTGGTGTTGTATACTGAGTGTTCACAGTTCTCCAAATTGAAGTAATGCATATGGGTCTGTGTGGATTCATGCTGAAGGCAGTAGGGCATTTACAGTTGAAAACATTTCTACCTTTAGTATTCAATTCCAGGTTTGTTTTAGCTAGCTTTCACAACACACTTATTACATTAATGCTGCAATACAACATGCTTTTTATGTCATTTCGGTTTTAGTCATAGTTTTATTTATGTTGTAGGTCTCTAAAGAGTGGTTTGAATGTGTAATATAACTGGTAGACATCCTTATCACACATAACAGTTGTGCTGTGTGTGTGTACTACTACTGACCTGGTAGAAGTAAGGGTTGGGCTCGGATTCTCCCACCCCATTGAAGTCCTCCACGTTAACTAGCTGGAAATCAAAGGTCAGGCCGGGGTTGGGCACCTGGAACTCAGGCAGTTGCTGCACATGAGGCAGGTTCCCCAGATGTTTGTAGCGCCAGTTGTACAGGTTACATAGGCTGTGGAACAGGAAGATAGAAACACATTAAGTTACGCCGTTATGTCCTTTCTGTGAGGCGATGGTACCAATCACTAAGACACTGCACCCTTTGAGAAAATGGTCAAAACTGATTCTAGCTTTATCTTCCGTCAGGGTGACCTACCTCGCACGTGCACGACCCTGTGCATCCAGATCAATGGTGGGCACTCCCAGGCGCACAAATCGGGTGAAGAGAGACTGCTCCATGTTGGAGTACTTCTGGAAGGCCATGTTTTTGATAACGGGGGGCAACTGATGGTGGTCTCCAATCATGATCCAACGCTTCAGCCTGCTGTAGCCATCCTCTGGGTTCTGCAGAGAGGAGAAGACAGAAAAAGAAGTGTTAAGAACACCTGTTACAGAGAACACCTAAAGGAAATACAGGGGTCCCTACTAGACTCTGTAAAATAGTGTCTTTTCCATTTTGCACAGTATAGGTGCACATGACTAATCCCAGCGCACTACAATGACCAAATGTTGTCCAACTTTATTACATTTTGTCTAATGACTTGACGATATTATATCGTGTATGTGAAATCAGATCTTCAGCAGAAAATAACATTTAAGTCCAGGAGGTCAGTGAAGCATGGATAGCCTGTACCGTTTTTCACTCATGTCACGCTGCCAGGTTTCACTAATTAGATGTGGTTAATTTGGAGTTTGACCTCAGACAAATCTGATATCCCAACCACTGCAGGTCAAGAGTTTATTCAATCACTGAAATCCCTGATAAGAGTTGAATGGCTAGACAATGAAAGGGAAGGTGGAGAATGAGGAATAAACAGTTTCACTGTGACGTATACCTGGCAGAAGGCTCGGACTGTGACTCACTAGAGAACGGAGATACAGAGAGGAGCTCTGGCGAGGTTGTTGGATGGGCTGATATGCTTAATGATCTCATCTGTAAACAGACATTAGCACTATCTCGGACAATTAGGCACAACTACCAAAGACAAGCACCATTACTGTGTTTGGAGCCCATCAGTCAGACCTTAACAGAGAAAAGTCAGGTGGTAGAAAGCCGACTAGCCGAGTCTTGAGTAAAGGATGTCTGAAAATAAACAGTCTTAGTCATAAAGCTTGTAAATCCTAAGTTAAGACTTAGTCAGGACAGGGTTACCTGTAACAGGAGGGGGATGAAGGTCTCGATCTCTAGAATCTGAGCAGCTTCTTCCATCAGGATGTTGTCGTACTAATAAAGAGAATCAGAAATTTACACCAAGTACTTTAAGCAACTGCAGTAAACACAAGCTTAACCAGGCTGTTGTCTTTATGGCAACTGGGAAAAGCGTACCTTAAATCCCAGCTCCACCAGGTCATGACGTTTGAGTGCAGCATGTGTGCAGGTCATGGCGATGATTTTTGCTTCCTTCACGAGCAGATACTTGGAGCGGTCCAGTCCACTTCTCAGCAGCTCAAAGGCCCTAAACTCCTACAGGATAGACAAGAGACAAGGTGAGGATCAGGAGTCGATCACTGTGCACAGAAATGTTTGGGAACAAAAATAGCAAAAAAGAAATCAAAGAAAAACAGCAACCTCCTATAGGTAATTAAAAACTACTTGTAGGATGACCTCTAGGAAGAACTTGGCAATCTTGGACTTAAATAGTGTATTCATCTATTTGTGATCAAAGTTAAAGTTTTGCTTTCGTGTTTTACACAGCGGGGTTGTGAGGGGAAACTTAAATGGCATTCTGACAAAATGATGGATGACTACTGTCAAAGATGATGGATAAGGTGATTATCTAGGCTGAAATAATCACACCTCTAAAAGAAAAAAAGGCACGGTTCAATATTCAGATGCAACACCAATAAAACATTGTGTCTACCCACATATAAATAATGTAGGTGTTTGAAAAACTTAGTGGCTTAACCCGAGCACTGTAATAGCTCCAATTGCCTCTACTTTTGATTCCCTGTAACTCCAATATACAAGAAAGTAAAGCTGTATATTGGCAAGAATCTGGCGATACAATACGTATTATGATAAAGCAGTTACGATTCTATATATTGCAATATATCGCGATACAGTAAGTGGGATCTGCATTTACCACAGTCCCTGTAACATCCAAACACATAGCACTTTGAGAGGGCACATACACTGAGATGGTGCATATCTTTGCAAATGAAATAAAGTATTGACTGAGTTAATCTTTGCATGCAAACTATTAATTACAAATCGATAGTGTTTTTGAGAATCGATACAGTATCACAAATCATAATATTGCAATACTCGATATTTTCTCTACAACCCTTACAAGATAAAAGATGATCAAGTGATTGGCAACCTACTCGCCTTTTCATGACTTGGACTTATATAGCACTTTTCTAGTGTTCCGACCACTCAACACCACTTTACACTACATGTCAGCATTCACCCATACACACACATTCATACACTGATGGCAGAGGCTGCTAAGTGCCAACTTTGCCCATCAATATCTAATCTAAATACTCATTCACACACCGATGGCTATGCCTTTGGGAGCAATTTGGGGTTAAGTGTCTTGCTTGCTCAAGGACACAGTGACATGTGACCTGGAGCAGCCGGGGATCGAACCACCGACCTTCCGATTGGTGGACAACCTGCTCGACCCTCTGAGCCACAGCATTAAACATAATGTATTAAACATACTGTTGCTTTCTATTCTCATTAGGAAAAAACATTCTCCTCTTTTCCCATGATGCAGTGTAACAGAGGTCAGCAAGCCACAGGGCTGCTCTGCGGAGAGTATACTGGGTGTAGTTCGCTGTTCAATAACTGCAGCTTGAGGAGCACTTTAGCACAGATTTTCTTACATAGCAGAATGGAAAATGTGGGAACAGTTTTTTACATAAAATCTGAAATCAGTTCACTTCAGAGTGTCAATATCATGCTACTATGAAAACCACGATGTGGGGGGGGGGAAGCACAGAGGGGGAATATGGGTAAACAGGCGTGCTATTTTCAGGTTGCCACACTAGCTGTGTGGGGAAGGGAGAGAGGAAGGGAGGACGGAACAAGTAGACTCGGACAGCGCTGGGGTATAAATATTTGATGTGTTACTATTTTAGCATTAATATTAAACCAATCAAAACATGCAATATTGATGAGATCTATTTTTAACCCCCCGTGGCTCCAGAGCGGTTGAAGGGTGAAATCAAGATGGTAAGGATTCATGGATACTGAGAAGAGAGAGGAAAAAGTAAACAGTGGTAAAGATGTGGTTGGACTGCAGAGGAGGAAACGGGAGATGTCTTTACAGGAGGAACCCAAGAGGCAGATTGCGTTGCTGTCTATCTGTCGGTCTAGCAATAAAGTCTTTAGATATTCCTATGGCAGCTTTTTTTCCAAACTGCTTTTACATTTGAAGAGTCAGACAGATAAGCAAATTCAGCAGAATGTTGCTTTGTCTACCTTGCACCACAGACAGCAATACCTCTTAATGGGTGTACAGATTTCACTGCAGCATGGGTGAGGCTGAGGGAGGAGGGAGGAGGTGCTGCGATGCAGTGATACAGAGGCCAGCCAGATAAATCAAGGTCACCACATGTGTTGGGATATTACCTCAAGCCAATAACTTCTTTATTGCTTTTCGGAGGCCTTCTTGGTGTTCCCATAAATCTGAAATGTTATTGTTATCCCTATAGAAATACTTGATGGGCCGGGAAGGAATGATAACACATTCCGCTTTGTGTTTGGAAGCGTGAAAATAGTGTGAAAAAGAGTGACATGGAGAGTAAAAAAAAGATAAGTAGTAAAAGCCTTCAGCACTTTTTGTTGTACCGCTTATCTTTTCCAAAGGGTCAGCAATCATATCTACAAATAAACAGCACAAGTACTGTTAAGTATCTTATATAATGATTCACTCTAATCTAAAACAAAGGGACAGGTGATGACAAGGGAGATGCAAAAGTGGCTGCTTATAAGCTGACACATCCACAAAGACACAGTGTCTGACCAGTCTGTTAATGTACAACAGCCTGTCACCGTAGTGGCCAGGAAGGCATAGTTACTTATGGATGGGAGATTGTGCAACATCTGGACACACAGCTGGCAAATAGTCTGCGAGAACCATTAAAATACAACTGACGTAAGCCTCTGTGTGTGTGTTTGAGGAAAAGAAGGAAAGGGCTATATATGTTTATCTCAGATAAATTGGTGTGTGCTTCTGTACATGGTATGTGTTGCTGTATGCATTTTAATGTACCATACACTGAATTTAACTGTAATGACACATGCTCTATAAATAAAATTGCCTTATTGCACTGAAGTAACCTCCTTCCATCCCACTGGGGGCTGCTCAGCAGTGAGGGAACTAGTACACTCTGTGGATCTTACCTCCAGCTGGGTGAATATTTTCTTGATGTGGCGGTAGCAGCCCTCCGCGATGTCCATGTCCTCTTCATATGACCGGCCCTTGAAGACAGGCTGGGGGGCGTTGGAGAAGTACTTGTGGAATGGAAAGTGTGCAGCCACAGCTTGCGCCTCCACGGTCTTGCCCTGTTTAGGCCTGACTTTGCTCATGTACTCTTCCCAGCGAGATATCACCTGTAGAGAGGAGAGAGAGCAGACATAGAGTACCCTCTGAATGTTAGGAGGCTGAGCACCAGTAGTGATAGTCTGTTAGTGCATGCTAGAGGTTCCCACCAGTGTTTATTTCGTTAACGAAAACTGCTGTATGAAATATGTTCATCTACGGCATTTTTTTTCCAAGATGAGACAAAACGCGATGGCACTACACTAACAGTGACGATATCAAATATGTAATATTGTTGTGGAAAAAAAGACAAGACTAAAATGTAGTTTGAAAAATAAAAAAAATCCCAAAATCTCTCTTTATTTCCATCACCTTCTCTTCCCCTCTTTCTGTCTCAATCACACACAAACGCACCACACTGTGGCAGGGGCGCTCAGTCCGTCTCTTGTCTCAGACCGCAGTCGCTGATTTGTGAGTCGGGTTGGGTTTGGGCGGTTAATGCATGTTTCGCATGTTGGGCAGTTTGGATTGGCTCTCATAACGGACCGGTTGGTGCAACTGAACCGTAACCAGGCATCAGTACTGAGCAAAGTGAGGAGGACTTAGAGTAACTGCAAAGCTGCATTCTTAATCATTTAATGATAAGATATAAAATCTTATGTGAAATAAGTTTGACCAAAATTATTGGTTGGTCTAGACTAGCTTGACTGAAATGTTCAATATAATCTGATGACTAAAAAAAGACATTTGACACAGGACTTTGACTAAGACTAAATACATTTTAAAAAATGCTGACAAAATTAAGAGAGAAAACATTTTGCCAAAAGTAATGACCAAAAGTTGACTAATATTGTAATGACTTTTTGGTGACTAAAAGTTTTGAGTTGTTGTTGACTAAAACTAGACTAAAACTATGTAAGCTGAAAATGACCAAAATGTGACTAAAAAAGACTAAGACTAAATCTAAAACAGCTGCCAAAATGAACACTGGTTCCCACATATCCTTGTGGCTTGTATGAATTTGGGTTATATGTGTTTTTTTTCACAAATACAAACAGGCTTTCGTAAATGAGCCAAGCTTTTTGTCTCTTTCCAAGTGCCTGAAAGGTGGAGTGGGTTGGTATGCATGACTGGCACTATTGAAATTATACTGACAGAAAAATCATACTGGCAGCACAGTAGTGTTTAAATCTGGACAATAATTAAACAAGTGTTTTAATTAACAGCTTGATTAAGCCACTACATAAAGAAACTCTCTAAGGTACATTCTGGTATGCAGGAGCCTCGACTTAGTTGATGCCAATCTACAAAAAAGTCTACAAAAAAATACTGTATGAGCACACAGCGGGTGTTCTGCATGGCTCTGCCCAGCCTGTATTTTCTCTATAATTATTTGACCACAGCAAAAAAAAAACACATTACGCACAAATGAACAAATGAGAACAGATAGCCTCAGTCGTATACAGGTGCCCCTGCTGAGCACTTAATAAACCAGCTTCAACCAAACAGCGGGGTAGCTTAGTTCTATAAATACCCCTGTGAAAAACAACATTAAGGATAACATTAACGAGTCTGCTAGAGGACTAAGCTTAATTGCAAGTCTGTATGGACTATTAAGACCACCATCAAAACCTTAAGTATGTCTCCATGTGCATCGTTATCATTGATAACTGACAGAGTAGTCGGCTCATGGTCGCAGATTCACTACTCTAACAACTTCTTGACATTTACATCTTCAAATGTCACAGAACTACACGGTCAGCCAGTTTTTCAGAGCTAAAATAAACACAGCTAAAATAAGTGTGGGTTGAAAAATCCAGTCTCCACGCAACATCACATTAATAAGGAACCACTAGTGGTGTGTGTGAGGGAGACAACTGACAGATTTCTGGCATGGTGCAAAAATGTCAGTATGAACATCTTCACACATGAACTCTTGACACTAGAGCTCGGGTAACGGCCAGGGTATCCAAGTATCTGCTTTGGGTTGGATTCACCACACAACTATCTGCTAATGGATGTAGTTTGAGCTATGACCAACGCTAAAAACTATGTCACTGGCATCTTTACAATGCTTTTACAGTATACAGTATGCCTCACATTACTGTTGTGATGTTATATGAGATACTTAAATCTTAAACCTTAATCTATATATGACGTAAATGATGAAAGGTTGATATTAACTTGAGCTCCCCATAACACTGAAGATGACAGTTACAAGCCGTACTCTTTATGTTACAACTGTCTATGATTTCTATTTTAGAAACCCTCCTAAAGAAGCGTGGCAATGCAAGTAAGTAATTGTCTGCAGTGGCATTTCTCCTGCAGCCCGAGAGGACAGCGATAATTAGGTGACAGGAATATACAGCAAGGGTTGAGACTGTTTCTGGGTATTTGCAGTCTAGGCAAAAAAAGAGAGTCTGGGGAATGGAAACTTTAATAATGTCTGGGTTTGATTGGCACGGATATGTCTGAGGAAGAGGACAGACAATGTAGAAATCCATTCTAATTAATTCAGCAAAATATCTCCTGGATCCCCTTAACTCTCTCTCTCTCTCTCTCTCTCTCTCTCTCTCCCTCTCTTTGAAAATCAATAGTGATATCCAAACACAAATTTCAAGGATGTTTAGAGGCTTAATAGTAGGACTGAGAGTGGCTGTTTCCAAAAAACATCTGGACTCCTGCAAGGTTTGTTTTGTTAAACCTGTATGCAATTAGGAATTTTATTTGGACATTGTGCTCACTTTTAGCTTGATGAAATATTACGCACTTTAGGAACTGATGCTCAGTGCAAAATCAGAAGCATAGCCTATGCAACATTGGTTTGACAGCTTGCACTTTCTCTGCATGTTGCAGAAACATATACACTGACTAGGGTGTCACGATTTTGATTCTAAATCGGAAATCAGTCGAAATTTGCTTCCGATTTAGACCATCAAAATCAAAAGCAGGATCGGTGATTCTGCCAGTATTTTTTTTTTCTCTCCGCCCCTGCCTACTTGCGTGCGTCCGAAGGAAAAAAAAGATGACACAGCCTATCTTACTGGTAGCCTGCAACAACACCATGGCCGATAACGGAGAAAGTCCTCCTGCTTCCCTGAAGTCACCGGTGTGGTGATATTTTGAGTTATTGTGAGTTATGTGAACAACAAACGTGTCGTTGACAGAAAAACAACAGTTTGTTGGCTGCAGAAGATTTAGACACTACAGTTTAGCAATTTTCAGCTGCGGTTGCACTATACTATCTCCACTTAAAATCAATCGTGTGTCTATATGACTTTGTACAGTGAAGCAAGGTTTATGCTCGCCATAGTGTAACGCATGTAGGCACGGACAGGGACGTCATGGTGCATTCAGGTGTGCCTCGTAAACTCTGAGAAACTCTAGCTGTTGTTGTAGTAAAAGTACCCTCCTGCCATCCAGTGGATCTTGTGTAAAGGAGGAAAGTGTAAATGACAGTTGTCAGGGCATGAAACCAATTTACGAATCAAGACTCCATAGTCTAACAACGGCATGTTTAAATCGAATCGAATCGTGGATTGGGAGAATCGTGACACCCCTAATATACACACACATATTTATAGTCTTACCTGGTAGAGGTAGAAGTGTCCAGCAGTCTCACAGGTGTAAGAAACATCTCCTGGGACATCCAAGCTCTCCTGTAACCTCCCCACTTCTCTGAGGAGCTCCAGTCTTCTGGCTAGGACGTAGTTTACTCGGCCATATCTGGAGACAGACAGCACAGCACACAGTTAGTCAGCAAACTAATCTGTTTACCTTTTTTGAATGATACAAAGATGCAAGATGACTCATGTTTAAGGTTCAATCGACTGTATCTAGAATTAAATGCATAATCAGATCATGGTCTAATTTCAAAAAGACACTGACTGTTATTAGTGCCGTTACACTGTATTATTAAACTTCTGATGCACTGAGTGATCAGATTGACTCCTGTCTGTTCCTGTGCTCCAGTATCAACTTCACCGCAAAACAACTGGCGTCATGACCCAGGTTCATCGACCTACATGCTGGTGCGGCACCCAGACAGAGACCTCAGGCAAACTACTGCATATAACAAACAGGTGAGATAAAGTTTCTTCTATTTGTGGATTCAGCCTCTGATCTGTCCTTGTATGGATTAATAGAAACAGAGTTAATCTTGATTATGGGATTGTTGAGTTGCAAGTGCTAGCAGATGATGAAATCCCTGATCGTCTGAGGACACGCAGTGATTTAACAGTCAAATATGTTGTAAATATAACCCAATGACAGTACGGAGGTTCAAAGAGGGCCATGGCCGTCCTTAACCGGGCACAAGGTTTGTTTAGGTTCTATCGTGCATCATATTGCGCAGCTAAACAATACTGCTTAAAAGCAATTATCAGGTGGCAACGAGACAAGCGGGAAGACAGGAAGTGGGAGGGGTCACAGGGTAACACTAGAGGTGAACTCTATTTTTAGTCCCTCTGCAGAGATCCTCAGTCAGCAGATGACTCAAAGGCCGTCACAGTGGTCTGCCTGTGTGGCCTGAATAAAATTAAATCAAAATGGGGAATGACCTTGCCTCCCAGGATGACGGACCTGTAATAAATTCAGCTACTGAGACAGAACACCCAGAATAGATACACAGGTGTGGACAACGGCATCGACAGGATTGGATTTCTTTTTTTTTTTTGTAAAATGCCATAAATATAAAACTTGCACACAACAACAGCAACTGTGCTTGAACCTGAATGAGGATGCTGCATGTCATTTCCAACCAGAGCCAAAGTGGCATCATTGCATTTTTACCTAGAACCTAGGGTACAAATATAGACCGTCCACAACAGAACATACAACTTGGAATTTCTGGATGATCTCCCCTATACAGAAACCAACGTGAGACTCTCCAGTCTCATTAAAAACAGCACAAGATTCACCATGAAATGCAGGGAGGCATTGTTAATTAATGGTGCTGTAGCTTTCCCTTTGTTAGGCATTCTGGGGGAGCGCTGCCTTCCATTTTGTCATCTCGTATACAGTGTTAATTAAAACTCTCCGGCTCTCTCCTCTCGCTGGTGTCAGTGGGGTGGAAGGAGTGTGGAGTCTGCATGTTGTTATGAGGCAGCCAAGGCAGGCGGGAACATATTAAATGCTGCAAGCTAAAGCTCTTTTATGTCGGTGTTGCTGCATAATTTAAGGATGTAGCAGACTGCTTTCCATGTGCACACTGCTATTCATACTACAGTCATACGCTCACAGTGAGCGGCAGTCATACACAGAGTATAGCACATGAGCGACATGCATCACCACTCCCCCTTCCTCCACTGGAAGTGTTGCTGAGAGCTATAGGGTGTAATTTGCTCAGTGCCACAGATGGATAAGGTGGTAATTAACAATGTAGGCTATAAGGAAACTTTAAATAGTAACAGCATAAAAACTTAATTAGGATTCAATAACACGGAGCTATTTATATCCAGGAGCTGGCCAAAAAGCCTTGCTAGCAAAAAAAACAGAAGGTTCTGGCTGATTCATCTAATAATGGTGTTAAATATAGCAGCAGTCATGTAGAACTGTAAATATTTTGGGTATCTTCAGATAATCTGTCTTTCTCAAGTCGGTCATGAGTGCTAAAAGTGTGCTGCCCCCAAAACTTCTCTTTTCCCATCTCACTATGTCTCAGTAGTAAGGACTGAGTCACTATCCTTCAAGGCATAACACACACACAGAGAGATACAGTGGAGTTTACACAAAAACGTGGATAAGAGAGCTGGGAACAACTGGGGCTTCCTTAACAGGACTCTAGTGGTTCTTGTCTGAGGCCATTTGTTTTGGGCCCTGCCACCTGCGCTATATGAAGAAAAGTGTGTTTTATGTGTCCATTAGGGTGTAGACAAAGAAAGTTCTTAAACAACTAGTGTTAATATTATATGTTGGTTTTATTAAATCACAGTCAGGTATTGTCGCCCACCACAGATTTAAGATGGCTCCCCTCCTGACCTGAGCTAAATAAACATTATAAAAGGGCTTAAAAACCTGAAATGAAATGTATTTATTCGTGTAATTATTTATTTATTTGTGTATTTATTCATTTAATTATTCAGTCTTATTGTTGCAAATGAATTATTCATTAAAAAAGGCCTGATGTATTCCTGAGCTTGGAAAATGAGAACATTAATATAGCTACTTCCCTATTAGGGCTGCACAATTAACGGAAATTTTATCGAAATCGTAATATGGCCTACTGCAATTTTCAAATTGTAGGATGAGGAGGAAATCGCAGTATTTGTTAAAGGGGAAATGTGTGTCAAAATACCATTTTAAATTAAATATTTTCATGCTGCAGAGATGTCCTGTCCTGCATCATACTCTACAGACTTAAGAAAACATCTTTGCTTGGTACAGATCCCCGCTGATATCACACCATAATCATTTTAATATGTTTTTCAATGAAAATGAGAATAATGACTTAAAAAAGTATCATAATAATGATATTAATAATATATAATATACTATACATAATATCGCAAATCATATCACAATTGCAATATCAGTCAAAATAATCACAATTAGATATTTTTTCAAAATTGTGCAGCCCTATTTCCTGTTTAACTTATATAAAAAAGTGCCAAAGGTTTTGTTTAACATTAAAATTATTTGGGCATTACATTAAATATTGTAGATAACGTCAGCCATAACTGTAACTACAGAGTTATAATAGTGGTATTTGGATTGATGTACTGACAGGTGACAGATATACTGAACTTAAAACCTTTATATCAATCTTGTAACTACTGTCTGTGAATTTAGTCCTGTGGTAATATGTGAATAATGTCTGTTGTGTTAGTCATGTGACTAATGTGATGTTGATGTCTATGTTTTGATGTTACTGACACTGTAATTTGAGCTTACCCACCACGCTGTACTGAAAGCAATTTCCACCGACCTAAATTGTTGTGGAAATGTATAATTATGTATGACTTTTAGCCAGCCCTGGAAAAAAAACGTATCTAAAATAGAGATCATGATGAATCTACCGATGTCTCTCTACGCGGCTTGTGGCCATCCTCCTACTACGAATGAGTACAAGGTCAGTTCTTGTGGTCCAGAGCAGTGATGAGAGGGTTAATCAGACAGGAAGTGCCTCTGAGTGCAGGACTGTAGGGAGGGATCCCTTACACTAGTGGAAAGGCCTGAGAGGCCAGCAATGCCTAATGAAGATAAACCAGGTCCATGGCCTGGCATATGGGAGTATCGAGTAGCCCTGTCAGTGTGTTGGCTCACACTAATTATGTTTGTGAGCAGCTGGGCTGCTATTGTGTACATATGCGTGTGTGTGATGTCTGCTTTGATCAAACTGTAACGGTTGCCTCTGCGGCTTATATGCACTAAGTCCGTAACCATTTGTTGAATGCAATTCCACGCATGCATGTGCGAATTCAAGTTGTCTCAATTTCCACGTGTGCATTTCTGTTTGTTCAGGTGCATCTACTGTATCTGTGTGTCTGTGTCTGTGTGTGTGTCCTGCTGTCCTCACCTGCTGAAGTCCTTCTCCGTCTCCAACTCCTCTTCTCCGTGGCCCAGACGCAGGAGGTGGCGCTCGTCGATGTCTAGAGCCATGATCTTCTCAAACAGCTGGTTCAGAGCCTGGTGTAGAATGGTAAATGGTAAATGGACTTGCATTTATACAGCGTTTGTGTATTTTCTCATCTATCAACAGTATTTGTACATATGAACCTGTTTTGACTTTGTCTATTTTTCAGTCTCTGTGAATTTGATCCAATTCATACAGTGCTGTTTGTAATATATATATATATATATATATATATATGAGGTATTTATCATGCTATCAAGTAAGTGTCTATTCCTGTATAAGAAATATAAATGGAAGGGGAGACTATTGCATGAGGATAATGTTTTCATCATTATATCCAGCTATGCTTCTTGTGGCCAAGATTCCTTTTGGCAAGCTTCTACTGGTGTAAAATAAGAGCAGATTACTTTGTGATTAAATACTGAGGGGAGAAGACCGGGTCACAGGGGAGCTTAGTTATATTCAAACCATAGAGGAAAAATTAAAATCTATCGCCTGATTAATGGGTAGTTCTGAGTACAAGCTCTAAATTCTCCAGACAGCTTCACGGTCTTTGGAGCAGGGTGTTGGAGAAACTTTTCAGAGATCAGAGACGTGCTGAGCCTGTTCGGGTGTAGCTGTGCTGGGTGTGTGTGTGTGTGTGTGTGTGTGTGGAGGGTTAACCTGGTTGGAGTGTGTGACTATGAGCGTCCTCTGCTCAGGAAAGTTGTGATAGAGGTTTGAGATGATCTGAACAGCAACATCTGTCTTTCCAGTACCAGGTGGTCCAACAACCTGGAAGACACAGCAGGAAGTGAAGAAGGGGGGTGGGTGGGAAGAAAGAAATGAACATTTTGAACAGAAAGAAGCAGAAGAGAAGCACAATCAGAAGTTAGGTCACAGTGCAAAGGCGCTTTGCCTCGGAGACACCCTAGTGGTTGTGACAGCTAGGCCATGGGCATGTCAGAACGGGCTAGGCTGGTGCCTCATCGTTAGCCGTTCTCACATATACAATGTAACAAGGCTGTGGTGTTGCCTGGCAAAAAATAAGACCCAGTGACTGCACAGATGGGCAAAAACACAGAGCTACTGAAAATGGAGAAAAAGCAGCAGGAGGCATAAGTATTTTTTCAAGCCTTTGCACTCATCTGAATGCTAGTAGTACTGCATCTCTGTATACAGGTTACCATGATAATGAGCCTCATATTTACTTAACCGGGGGGAATAGCATCTAATTTACTAAATAAATATTCATGAAACAGGTTAGTCTTGGTGTGGGTATCTCAGGTGAGTCATTTCTGCAAAAATAGTAAGCACAATTAAGATATTCCTGCATTAATCAGTAGATAATCAGCTCCTTGGTTCCCCTACATGAAAGCCAAGCCAGGCACACCGGGAGATCGTGTGTGTGTTCGTTACGGCTGCTGACGACATATGCCAAGAAGGAAGGTTAGAGAGGGTGAGGAGAGGAGTGGAGAAGGGCATGTAGAGTTGTTTTACGACTCTGCTGATAGCCTACTTGCCATATTTACCGCAGCTAGCTGCACAATAAATAACTCATACCGCTCATACAGCTTCCAATCACCACATCAGAATAGCACTTTTGTCAAAACAGTGTGTGTTACATTTCTCTTCAGATAACAACAGCAGGCTGGAATGACAGAGGGATGTGGATGTACGTATGGACTGGGTGTATCCGTAGCTGTAACATGTGTTATTGTATGTGTGGTTGACTATTTCATTGGCAATGCCAAAATCACAGAGAGGGGTTCAGGGGAATCTGTCATCCCTCTACATGAGTGAGGGAGATAGGGACACCAAACAACAGCATATTTACTGGTGAGGGAATTCCCTTAGTGTACATCACTAGGATTAATAGTTGCAAATCTTTGGCTTTATACCAGCGAGCTGGAACAGTACGCATCTGCAGTACCAGCACTCACTGCACTGACTAGAGGTTTTACCCAGACAGCATCACACTCCTGGATATGCATGATGATTTTATAGGGAGGGGTTCACATAGCTCGTCTTCCTAATTAAATCCACTGCTATAAACTTTCACTTAGAATAAAGTTAGAAACCATAAACTAAATGAAACATTAGGTTTTGTGTAGCATTAGTGCTATCAACTTAATCTTCCAAAGATAAAAACAGAACAAGTATATACATAAGGGATAATGTACAGCAGCGAGCAGGTCGTTGCTGTGAAATAAAACCCCTCCGCTTCGCATCCTGCATCACCCTGTCAGGGTTTATTTCATAACAATGACCGGCTCGATATACATTATCCCGCTTATTACGCGGCTACTTACTTAAGAAATCAATAATTTGATACAAAAATGGTCCTCCAGAGTCCGAGATCAGAGATGCGTCCATAGCAACGGTCTGTTATACATAGCGATGGTCGGCTCATAAATAACAGACTGTAGAACGCCGTGATTGACCAATCAGAATTGAGAATTCAACATAACCGTGTAATAACCATGATTACTACTCATGCTTATACTTGTAATTTGTTGGAGTCTATTGAAATTTCTATGTCAAATAGATCGTTTAGATCTTGCAGATTTTCTTTGGGTGGCTTCCATTCAGTCTTGAGAAACGTATACAATAAAACACGAAATACAAACTCCTTACCATGGTGAGTCCCGGCTGCATCCCGGCTCGAATGGCTTCAATCTGAGTCGGAGTGAACTGAATCGTGTTCCTGTAAAATATGTACATTGCTGATATTAATAAATCAAGTAATTAGTCGGATATACTGAACGGCCTTGACAGCATAAACACATTTTTTTAAAAGAGATGCTTAATGCCGCAAGTTTTTTTGTGATGTTTTTTGAGACCATCTTTAAAGATTGTTAAGTCGGGGCTTCCCCATGGACATGTTGTTGCAATCAAGATTTAAATATCAAAGTGCAAACTGGAGATGCTAAAACACCACCAGATGAATCTTTAATTTTCATGAAGGGCAATTATTTCGTGGTGTTATAATTAGCACAGGCATATTAAAGCCTTTTCTGTTCACCTTTAATTGCATAAAAACAATTTCCATCCATAATTGTAGGCATAACAACAACCAAAATAGCACCCCAATATTACATGGCGAACAAGTCAGAGCAGATACCATTGAGTCTGGCATGGAAAAAAAAAAATCTAAATAGTCAGGGCCAGAGTAGGGGACAAATAATAAGCCTCTGTTCTGTTTTATACTGAAAATATGTTCTGGATGGAGGTTAGGGACTTAAGGTATGCTCAGTACACTGACCTCAGAGAGGAGTCAAGGTTTAACCAAACACTGAAGAACCTATTGACCCCTAATCTCATTAACAGGAAGGCCTGAGTCTTGACCGTGACCTCTCACCGTTTGGGCTGGTTGTAGGGATATGGCCCACGGTTGGGGGTGACGTAGGGCTCAACGATCATGGTCATGTCTTCCTCTTTGTCTTCCACTTCTTCCTCAACCTTTCTCTTCTTCCCTTTGTCTGCTTTGTTTGAGATGGGAAACTTGATTCTGGAAAAGCAAAAAGGAAGATTGATTAATATAATATAATAATATAATGTGATGTATTATCAAGTGTAACTAGTGGGAAAATTATAAAAACAGCAAGTAAATAAAATATGAATGTCTAGAAAAGGGCTGTCAAAGTTAACGCCACAATAACGTGTTAACGCAAATTTGTTGTAACGCATTAATGCAACTTGCAATTTTTAGGTTGTAGCGGGCTAATAATAATAATTCCAATAATAAATATATACATACATTTGCATAAATCAAGCATATTTGCCCACTCTTATGTTGATAAGAGTATTAAATACTTGACAAATCTCCCTTTAAGGTACATATTGAACACATAAAAATGTGTGATTAATCGTGATTATCTATGGACCATCATACGATTAATCGCGATTAAATATTTTAATTGATTGAAAGGCCTAGTATATACATTTACTTTGATAAAGGTCAACCTCAACATCATTTGATTATTGGATCTTTGACTTTCACCTGAAAGGGAAGACTTGCAGCTCAGGGTCCTCCTCTGTGACCTTTATGGTGTAACCTGGGAAACATGAACGCAAATGGTCCAGGGACAGAAAGGTGTCATTGAAGTCCAACGTGGAGATCTGATTGGGCATTTTGGAGTAGTGGGCACTGCCCGGGTCGCCATAGCCAAGGATGATGTCGTGAAGCCAGTCGGGGACAACACACTCTGTGTTCATCAGGTTTCTGATGGTCTCTAGCACTGCCTAAAAAAAGTAGAGACAGAGAAATGTGAGCAATGAGGCGCGTCAGACAACAACAGACAACAGACAACCATCCCAGAAGAGGTGGTTTAGCTGGATAAGAATAGCTTTGTGGTGGGCTGATGGGACAGCAGGTAATTTGTATGTCTGTCAATTATATTTTAATGAACTGCAAACTGTCTAATACCCTGAGCATCAAACACCGGGGAGGGGGAATGTGTTTGCTTTTATCTATGTCACACATCAAAGATGGAGAAGAATGTTTCTTGAATACCCATTAGTTCCTGCTCTTTTCAAATTCATAAAAAAGGAAACACTTCAAAATCATCTGTCATGGCTCCGGCTGTGAAAGACAGAAATGGGTGTGCGGAAGTAGAAATAGCAGATTTGACAAAGCCGTAATGAGAAGCTCATCATATAAAAGGATGTGATAAACAGCAAAAGGGTTTTGTGCACGATTAACATTCAAAAAAAGGAACAAAATGGAGCAAAACAACATGAGACAGATGGGATATTTAACAAAAGTTTCACACCCTTGCATGGATAACTTTACTATGACCTGATGAAAAACTTTAATATCAACATAGATTTACCTCTCTTAACCTTTAACAGCAGGGTTCTGCTGTAGACACTTGTATTTTACACTGACAACATAACATGGTTATGCTTTCTGTAGGAAAGCATGTTGAGAATACTATACAATGTTGACTTGCAGCCACAGGGGGATTCTTAAAAGGTGAGAGGAAGGAAGGGGTGCATATCACATGACTATCCAGTGAGAAGTGTCCCCTCCCAGTGATCCTCACGAGGGAATCACTGGGAGGGCCTTGAGTGGGTGGTAATCTCAGAGTTGCCCCGGCCCCAACCTTACAGCTACAACACCCAAGAGAGTATAATATGTGCGATACATCACTCTGGGGGTGGTGTTGGTAGGACCAGAGCTCAAGGTCTGAAGATAAAGTACTCAAATGCAATGTACAACGAGGGCTGATCTGCGTGCTTCAGTGTATGGTCCGAACCTTGAAATTGTTCTCCTTGGGTTTGCGCCTCATGATGACGTTGAAAGTCTCATACGGGTCTTCGGTGCCACTCTGAATACTGCTGGTCATGTCCTGTTGATACTGGTTCGGGTCCAGCCATACACGGAACGTTCTGGCGTCTCCTCGCAGCTTAGGTTTCGGGTCAGGTCCTAAACCAGATTGGTTGGGGAGAGTAATAATAACCGTTAGTGATAAATGATAAATATTAAATCTAAATTTGTGTGGCATTTTCCAAATCGCTGTTACAAAAAAAAGTTATACAATGTAAAGAAGAACCCTTAACGTAGGCCAGGACAGTAAAAAACAAACTAACATAAAATGGTAGGGCAAAGCTTTAGAAGGACACATTAAATATCAAAAATGAATCTCATCAGCTAATTCTAAAAAACATGATTTCAATAACTTGATAACAATAGCTTCCATCCTATCCTAAAAGAAAACCCTTTAAAAAAGGGCTCACCCTGGCTTGCCTTGCTACAGTACTATCACCCTTAAGGAACAGGAATTACATAGATGCTTGACTGACAGGCCACCGGCTTTAGGCTTACTCCCACAGGGAGCCTGTGTGGTGCAGCAAGTGCAGCTTTCACAGATGTCTAAATAGATTCTTGTATGGAGCTGCAGGGCACAGAGCAGGAGAGCGAAACTCAATCCTGTTGGCCTCTGATGTATGTGTGTGTGTGTGTGTGTGTGCGCACATCCACAGCATGTCTGTTCTGTTTGCAGCTATGTGGGGGTCATCATATCCCCCCTTACTAAAATCAGTGTGGTGATAGCTTAAGAGTGGAAGCTACACCCTTAACACCATGGGATAACAATGTAGACAGCTGAAGTGTGTGAGCACTGTATTCAACTGTCGGTTATTAAAAGGTTGGATTAAATCGATACACATTTTTGATTTAAAGGGAGATGCATTGCATTTGTTCATTTAACTTGCATACATTTTGTACATTTAGGGCTGCAACAAACGATTATTTTCAATAGTGATTAATCTGCAAATTATTTTCTAGATTAATTGATCAATCATTTGGTATATAAAATGTCAGAAAATAGTGAGAAATGTCCATCCCAGTTTCTCAAAGTCCAAGGTGACGTTTTTAAATGTCTTGTTTTGTCAGTCCAAAACCCAAAGATATTCAGTTTAATATGATATATAACAGAAAAAGCAGGAAATCTCCATATTTGAGAGGCTGAAAACAGCATTTTCTGCCATTTTTGCATGAAAAATAACTTTAACGATTAATTGATTATCAAAATAGTTGGCGATTACTTTTCCTGTCGGTCAACTAATCGATTAATCGCTGTAGCTCTACGTCATATTTTCCAAAATCTTCTGTATTTGAGCAGCAATAACGTTTTTATAAGACAGTATGTGCACCTTCTCAGCTTGCGTCTCACCTTCACCAAGTGCCCTGTGGTTTATGTCTCACCCCACCACCCAGTTACCTAGAGTACCACTTAGCCCCGTCGGGGATCTGAAAGTTTAACCAAGCCGACACTGGCAGGGCATGTTCCCTACCAGCATGTCTATTTAGAAAGCCCTGCCCTCTGCATATTTAATCCAAACAGATGAGAGAGGATAGGGGAAAGGGTGCTTCAGTGCATTGGACACATGTTCCGACAGGGGGAAAAGACAAACACTTAGAATAGCAGGGCTGCAGGCTAGCTTAGGTGAACCAACCACACCAACCGAGGGACTGCTTTGGGCTACGGGAAAGAACACGACACGGTAAACAGAGGAGATCGTGTTACTGTATAAACATATTTTACTTTGCAGGAAAGACCAGAGATTTGAATTTGATCTGCGGGGGATTCCTCCCGTGTGGACACACACACACACACACACACACACACAAAACAGACTCCCTGAGTCTTATATTTGATGGCAGCAAATTTGAAGGCTTTTATTAGCAAAATATGGTAGCTTACAGATGGAATTCCATGCTGTGCTCAAATAATGCTAGGGCGCATTGTTGCCGGCAATAGAGAGGCGAAGTCCTGTCCCTTCCGGTGGACCCTGTGAGACTTTTTTTCGGAAAAAAATATGATGAACGGTAGTCAACGGTGCGAGACAATTTGTTTTTTTTGATCCCCATTTGAATTGCGCCATGAATCACACATATGATGCTTGACAATTTAAAAGATAATTTTGCAAGTCAAGAAAGTCACAGTTTAATCGTAGGTTTGTCATAGTAGCATTTAGTTTTGTGTGAAACCGCTCAGTGAACTACATCTCTCGTCTCACACAATATACGTCACCAACACTAGATAGCTAGCTAACTAATGTTCCATGCACAGATGTAACGTTATCTTGCCTGATGTGTTTTATCCAGCGAATCCTGCTCTTTTTAACAGCCGCGAAGCGAAAGAACTAGAAAGACCTGTTGCTCGTGCGAGTATATCCCGGTACGAAACACAGAGGCATTGTAGCTTTAGCGAGAGAGACGTCACTTACAGCGACTTTTGGGTGTGTAGTCTTTCTTATTATATATTTTCACAGTCTTATACTTCAAGAGTTTTACAACAAACTGTGCTTTTCTTGATTTTAAATTGACAAACATCATATGTGTGATTCACGGTGCAAATCAAATGCGATCAAAAAATGATTTGTCGTTGACTACCGTTCACATTTTTTCTGAAATAAGGTCCTGTAGTGGTCCACCAGAAAGGGCTTCGCCTCTCTAAACCTTGTTTCAGAGATACAGAGATAGAGGTGAGTGTTCCCTATATGACACATTACTGTATTCTGCAGGACAAGCACACTCAGTATTCTGTTACAGAAGCCATCCAGATATAGCCAATGCAGTGCTTCAGTTAAATCAAATAAAGAGAGCAGGGGGCAGGGCTCAAAGCTCTCAGGTGTTGTTGTCGACCTCAGGTTAATGGAATGTTAATGTGAACAGGTCAGGTCTCACTGTGACTGTCACCATGACAACACCAGTCTGACCCTCTCCCGAGGATCTGACGGCAGTGATATAGGAGGTCTGATGGGTGGATGGATGTCATGTATCACTGGTGTGTGTGTGTGTGTGTGTGTGTGTGTGTGTGTGTGTGTGTGTGTGTGTGCAGGCAGGAGCACATATGAGCATACCTTCCTCAATGACGCGTCCCTTGTCATCCAGCATGCCCTGCACCTCGCAGCCTCTCACGTACACCAGGCCAGTCTGCTCCACAAAGGGCTGGCGCCGGTCGAAGCGCGTGCCGTAGGGCAGGTTGGGCCGCACCGTGATCAGAAAGCAAACATCGTGCTTCCGCAGCCCTAAAGGGGAACAGGATGGAGAGAGGGGTTAGAGAGAGAGAGAGAGAGAGAGAGAAGGGAAAACAAGGGTTTTAGAGACAGAGAGGAAAGAGAGAAAGAGAAGTGATATGGGGGAGTGAGACAGAGTAGTAGCGTGGGGGAGTTTGGAGATGCGAGAGAAACCACCCTGTCAGCATTTGCCTGATCTTTAAAACATGAAGCTCTAATTATACGATGGGGGAAGAGCTAGTGGATGGAAGGAAGTAATACTTCATACGTCCACTGAATTACAAGAAAAAAAGTAAAACCATAAAAGTGGGTATAAAGAAAGTGAAGACATCAATTTCAGATATATTAGACTTTTTTTTTTTTTTAAATCCAGCGATCATTCCATAACTGCTACAGAATTTGCCCACTGAAAGAACCCATTTATTTTCTACATTAATTAGCACAATACACCATTGGTGAGTAACTACATCTTTCTCTGGAGAGCTATATCAGTCGACTTGCCGAAGGCTTCATGGTCTTTTCTATGTTCCCAGTGAATCACTGTCGTTCAAGGCTGACAAGCTCCTGTTAACATTATCTACAGTGTCCCTATCAGCCACACAGAGAGATGGCGGAGAAAAACGATCAGAAAATAAAACAAAGAGGTTCAGTGGTAGAGGCTACACAGAAATAGCATGTCTTCACAGAGACGTGAGGAAAGGGGTCATAAGTCAAGGCCCAGTGGGATGGAATAGAGTGAGTGGTGAGGGAAGACTTTATGGAGGTTATAAACCGCTTGCTAGGACAGAGAAGACACAACAAGAGAAAATAGAGGAAAAGAAAAGGTGTTGCAAGGCAAAATGAAAGGGCAGGGCAATGATGTATAATAGTCATAAGTAGGGCTTTCAATCGATTCAAATATTTAATCGTGATCAATCGCATGATTGTCCATAGTTAAACGCGATTATTGCAAATTAATCCCACATTTTTTATCTCTTCAAAATGTACCTTAAACATAGATTTGTCAAGTACTTAATACTATTATCAACAAGGGAGTGGGCAAATGTGCTTGCTTTATACAAATGTATGTATGTATTTATTATTGGAAATCAATTAACAACACAAAACAATGACAAATAGTGTCCAAAAACCCAAATCTAGCATAATAAAATATTCTCAAATCATAACATGGAAAACTGCAGCCCAACAGGCAACAACAGCTGTCAGTGTGTCAGTGTGCTGACTTGACTATGACTTGCCCCAAACAGCATGTGGTTATCATAAAGTGGGCATGTCTGTAAAGGGGAGACTCGTGGGTAACAGTAGAACCCATTTACATTCACATATCTTGAGGTCAGAGGTCAAGGGACCCCTTTGAAAATGACCATGACAGTTTTTCTCGCCAAAATTTAGCACAAGCTTGGAGCATTATCAAGCTACTAAGACATATTAAAACAAATTTGCGTTAACTTTGACAGCCCTAGTCATAAGGTGTAGGAGGATGTATTAATTTTTTCATCCCATTATCAATTTGGGGGTAAAAAATAAATAAATAGAGAATGCATGATAGCTAAATTGGCATAATATATGGTGAACAGACAAATATAAAAAGTGATTAAAATACACTATTGACTAAAAATGATCTACCAATGATGGACAGACACACATGCTCTTACCTTCCCACTCATGCTTGATATGATCTTGTACATTGAGGTTTACTGTGACATCAGCTCGCACACGGGCCGGCCAGCTCTCTCCAATATTTGGCTTGGCAACCTCTACTATGGAAAAAGCGGTGATTGTCTGAGCCATCCTGGCCCAGCCCCCAAACACCGCTCCGCCGTACTCTGATTGCCTGCGCAGAGGGACAGACACAACAAGAAGTTAGACAAGCACTGCAGGCTGTTGTCAAGATTGAAATCAGTTGGATTTAGGGCAGCACATGGCACTACTGCTTACTTATTTACTTTTGCAGGGACAACAAACAAGTTGCTACATCAGTTGACATAATGGGAGCACGTAGTATGTTAAGTAGCGTGGTTCCAAATGTGGTGTACCAAATGTCACAGTCTTTTAATAAAATATCATCAATGCGCCATGCCACCTTGTGAGAGGCACACAGAAAATAAGAATCTTCATTCATTGATGTAAAAAGACAAAGTGTGCTGTAGCTGAGTTAATGGCAGAAATTTGTTCTACTTAGGCAAAAAAAAAAAGAAACCAGAGATGCTTATCAGTGTGTGAGAATTTAAAACTCAGAACCTGTAACTTCTACATGATCATAATAAGTTTTACTCTTATTTCAACTATTATTGCACACTAAAGGTTCTCTAAACAATATCCAGAACATTAATATAGCAGCAAACTACTATTTGCTATGTAAAGATATAAGATATAGAGGAGTAATGTCTACCTGAGCAGAGAATGAAGTCGCTTTCCTTGTGTATGTGTTGTAATCTGAGCTTCTCTGTGCTTCGTTGACATAGCTGGGCCGGCCGTGCTTGCCTCTTTAGTGCATGTTCGTGCATGTGAGAGTGCACCGCTGGCTTGATTACAGCTAATAACAATGTCCCCGCCGACGGCGGCACGGAAGAGCAGCACCCACCCTCTGGTTCCCCTTCAGGTTAACACTTAACTCTATCAACAGTTGCTGTTGTTCCCACTGTTAGCGCTGTTAGCTGCGAGCCACCAGCTCACCCGTCGCCATGTTGAGAGCCGTGCAGAGACAATAGAAATGCTCCCAATCTTGGATTTAGCATCTTTTACCACTAACCACCTCCAGCATTTCATTGCACACTTTTGAAATATGAGTATGTGACAAAGACTTCTTAGAATCTTTTTTTTTTTTTTTTTTTTTTTTTTTTTAAATGTGAGAAATTTAAATGTGGTACCAAGAAAACAATCAGAGATCCTGGATCAAATTTCCTTTTAGCTATACAGAATTGAGGACATCTCACCATGGTTTCATACGCCACACCACATCCTCGATGTCCTGTCTGATCTCATAGGTGGACTCTAGACGAAAGAGGTTAAAGTTCCTCAGCAGGTAGTCGTGGAGGGTCAGGAACTGGAGATTCAGCTTAGGTAGTGCTAGACAGCCTGAAAAGCAAGATAGAGACAGAGTGAATAATAATCTAAATAACATACACTTACAATTAGTCTATAAAAAGGTCATCATTTTTTCTATACAATTCCGAAATGACCAAAGTTATATATATCTACCTCTGTAATATCAACTAAATGTACTGTAAATTGTTGCTTCTACACAGACTACTGAACGTCTACACGTTACAGACAAAGTAATATGCTTAAGGGATTTTGCTTGAATCGTCAGTAGTATGTGAGTTGTTGAAGGTGTCCTTGCCAACTAAAGAGGATTCCCCAAGAGAGGTGCCAGTTCAGTGCCCTCAGGATAAGAGATAACACAAGATGTGGGTGTATACTTTGGAGTATGAGGCACTGACTAGACACTGAAATCAGCATGTGTGCCTCTGTTGCACATTATCTCAAACAGACACACACCGACATGCAAACCCAATCACAATTCACACATGCAACACACACCTTCGCCTGAGTAGTACTCCGTCGGTACGATGTTCTCATCCCAGATTATCTTCTCCGTTGGATAAAGGGGCATCTGGTTAAGTTGCTCAATCTGAGAGATTCTGCGCTCGTGACGGGACACCTGTGTGTGTGGCAAAAAGCGAGAGACGGAGGACAAAGGCATAGACGGAGAGAAATTGGGTTAATAAACAAATGCTCCTCTGCCCCTTTGGCTCAATGTCTAGGATCTATATCTTCTCCCTTACTAGAAGACAGACCAGGGAATAAAGAAAAAAACATTTCCACAAAATCAGGTCACTCAACAAATCTGTTGCATCATAGCCACAGAATAACATCTGGTTTAACGGATGTCTTTTATTACTTGTCATCCTCAATGTAGTTCTGCTGCTAGACCTCAGTTGGCCAGTGTGTTTAAAATGTGTGTGCTTAAATATGAGCATAAAAATAAAGGCTATGTTAAGGGGTAAACATTTACACATTTTGGACTATCAAACCAGGATATCATATTTGTTTACATGTGTTTATGTCTGGATGGACTGGCAACCAAGTCATAGGACATCTAGAAGTACTAAATCAAAAGCAACACGATTATGGAGGTGTTATGATTGGATCTTTTAACTCTAGACAAAGATGTTAAACACATATGAATCATGAATGTTATTGGGTAGTTATGATGTCACTGATTATTTTCTTATGATAACACAAGGGCTGCAACCAACTAACGATTACTTTCATTATCAGTTGTCCCCCACACTGCCTGCTTTTAAATCAAACTTCAAAATGCACTTTTATTCCTTGGCTTTTGGCTCGACATGAGAGTTGACTATTTTAATCCTTTTTCCTTTCCTATTGGTCTTAACACTCTTGATATTTTAATGTCCTGTTGGTTTTAAGTTGGTCTTGGTGTGTTATTGTGTTGTTTTTATGTATAATTGTACAGCACTTTGGTCAACTTTTGTTGTTTTTAAATGTGCTTTATAAATACATTTGGATTGGAGTTAATCTAGGGAATATTTTCTTGATTAATCTATGGTTTTGTCTATAATTACAATTTCCCACAGCCAAAGGTGAAATATTCAGAATGTCTCGTTTGTCCAACCAACAGTCCAAAACGCAAAGAGATTTAGTTTACTAATATATAAAACAAAGAAGAAAAGAAAGGCAGCAAACTCTCTACTTTCAGACGCTGGAACCAGATAGTGTTTGACATTTTTGCTTTAAAAATGACTGAAACAATTAATCAACCAATAGATTAATGGAAATCGGACCAACCAGCCTATTATTTTATCTTTTAGACCGCTTCTTCATTTAACTTATTTTCAAGTAATGTCAAATGTAGGCTATTATGATAACAATTAATTAATTAATTAATTTGATTAACATTAATCTTTGAACCCAGCACCTGTCCTACTAAGGTTTTGCGGATGTGCATACAACCATTTTGCTATTGTGTTCTTACTCTTCTGGAAAAAGACATGAATTACATGAATTATTTACTATGTCAAGGGGAGTGATGTTTCCCTTAGAATACAAACCAGCTCATCTGTGCCACTAGAGGAAGTGAACAGCCTAAACATTGGCTCTGGTGCAACTGCAGTACTGCCTCTCAAATAGAATGGCTCCTCCTCCCTAAGCATATCTATGAGTATATGTTCCCTTCTCTGCAGTGAGTACGATTGTTTTGCTACCGTGTGGCAGAGTTCTAGTCCTGTGGCCCCTCTTCCTCTTAAACGCACTCGGTCAGAGATGTTGGTTGTTGGGGGCAACCTCAGGCGCAAACAAATGAGTCCCCTGACATTGTCTCCTGCAACAATCTAATCAGATAATTATGAAACGGCTCTTCTCCATCGCTTCTCGGAGAGGACCTGGGGAGGGTCTGAGTGGGTAATTATGAATAACCGCCGGACAGCCTTGAAACACCCACTTTGATGAAGAGGTCTACAGCACATGTGCGAGTGTGTATTGGAGACTAGCGGGACAAGGTCCAGTAGTTTCCCGGAGGGGTTTTAAAAATGAAAATTGGGGAGAGCGATGGAAGGGGAACCAGAGAGCACAATCAAACTAGCTCCAGCCTTTCAAGAGATACTTAAAGAAAAGAAAAAAAAATGGCTCTCTATCTCATCAGCACTGTCTTCAGTTTACCCTACGTCACACAAATGCCCACATAAAGCAGTAATTGGATTAGCAGGCAAATTCAAGAGGGACGGGCGGTGAAGAGGGGATACTATATGTATTCCAAGGTCAAGGGCTTAAATTAATGACTTTAAAATGAGAAATACAAAACCTATTATGCCGTAGCGCTGACTAGCCAGTTATTGTTCTGGAAAATAACTGTTCGCCAGCATTGTTTGTAGAGGTGCACCAATACCAATTATGCATCTTTTATAATGCCGGTTGACAAGCACATAGTGCCTGAAGTATTGCTTCATTTCCTCACACAACTGCACCATTTCCATCTAATCAACTCAAATGTCTGAGGCATTAAATATTGTCTAGGATAAATATTTTAATATAAGACCATATTTTCTACTAAAAATGGTCATAGTTTATAAGTTTGAACCGACAAGTCTTGATTCCCATACGTTTTTTTCAAGTTCATGGGCCATATGTCACTGCTACCTGTCTCCTTTTCCATCCAGGATTATACTGTAACAGATGGAATATCGTTATAATCGATTACATCTCACTAGGGCTGCAACTAACGATTATTTTCATTGTCAATTAATCTGTAGATTATTTTCTTGATTATTTGTTTGGTCTATAAAATGTCAGAAAATGGTGAAAAATTAAGATCGGTGTTTCCCAAAGCCCAGGATGACGTCCTCAAATGTCTTGTTTTGTCCACAACTCAAAGATATTCAGTTTACTGTCATAGAGGAGTAAAGAAACCAGAAAATATTCACATTTAAGAAGCTAGAGTCAGAGAATTTTTACTTTTTTTTCTTCAAAAATTACATATTAATCAATTATCAAAATAGTTGGCGATTAATTTAATCGTTGACAGCTAATCGATTAATCGTTGCAGCTCTACATCCCAGTTGAAGCATTGTATGAAAGACATTTAACATCGTATTTATTTGACAATTCTAAATGCTACACCCAGCCCCCAAAAAACCTGCCACCAAGACATAAAAACTCAACAACTCACATGGCCAATTTAATGAAAGCAGACTGCACTCACCAGCAGCTCAAGGAGAACCTCCTTCTCATAGGTGGTGTCTTGTCCTTCAGGCAGCTCTGGCAGCAGACACAGATACGAGGCCACCCGGTGGAGCGTATTGGGACTACGGAGGAAGAGGAGATAAACAAGTGGTTAGTCAGCTAGAAAAGTTGCATTTGCAAATTACACATTTGGCTGATGCGCTTATCCAGGGATGACAGTAAGCAAATAATAACTCATTACTGTCCAAAGACAACGATTTGGTAATGACTGAAATGGTGAAGATTAAGATTGAGACGGGGACAATCTGATGTTTAATCATATTACAATGATTCAAAAAAACATTCCGACTATGCATCATTACGGTGCATCACATTTACAAAAAGCAAACGTGTAGGTTCAGCCTCTCTTTTTGGTACACTGCCTCCTCTTCTGTGAAAGATATTTCAAATGGCGACGGCAACACCACTATATGTGTGAAGATACACGGCCTTATCAAATCCTTTGTGCTTGTTAGCACTGCGGCACAAAGCAATTCTTCTGTTTGCTTTGACACTCACTCCTGCCCTGTCAGCATGGGTGTGTTAAGGGGCCGGGGCACACTGATGCGACAGGATTATGAAAATCAAAGCCCATCTCCGTCTCGGAAAGCTGAGGCATGGCTCTCCGCATAACGACCTGTTTTAATCAGGCTGACACACTGTGACACGGGCAGGGTCTGGTACACAACGAAGGACGGGGCCTGGACGCATTGTGACAGCCCCGGACAGCCACACGTGGCACTGACCGACTGTATCCGTGCGTGTGCATTCACTCTGCTACTTGTGATGCCGCGCTTGGGCAGCGGGGTGGCAATTCTGCCAATGTTGCAGTTTGGTGGCCCAATAGATGACCCTGGCATAGGTCATGTGGACATTCCTTCCCTTAGCAACAAAATAACAGCAGCACAACAGCTCAGCATGAGTAATGGAGATGACTGGACCAGGTCATGACTGACAGCTGAGCTAGGAGCAGGGGAAGGTAAGGATGGGGACATGATAGAAAACCGGTCTACAGTAAGTTCACTCTTTAGCCTGAAGGCTGTCTTGTTCAGATTTTGGATAAGCCATGAAACAGCAACTTTATAAAGCTAATGTGCAATTTCAGCACTTTAGCAAAGAGCAAATTACCAAAGACATTAGCTGGTCAGCCTGACAAGCCATTCTTTTTTAATTAGGCAAATACAAAAACAAAAAAACTATGACAAACGGCTTCACATGAAATCTGCTGAAAATAATAGGTAGGTTATGCTCTCTCAGGATTAAATGAGAAGTGGAATTGATCAAATCTAAACGCCCTTTCCAATGACAGGCCCACACTGAAGAGCAAATCCACAGAACTAATTCACGCTCATTATTTGGGCATTTCCACTAGTGATGCCTCTCATCAATTTTGCTAGCATTTCACAAAGTGATGCATACTCTTTGATCACGTAGTCATATCATTCATTGGCCTGAAATGACACAAACGTACATGTTTTATGTAACTGAAAGAAGTGTGTATGTGTGAGGAAAAATGGGTGTGTATATGTGTGGGCAGACTAAGCAATAATGCTGCGTTTGTGTGTTTGGGGGACTTAGCGGATAAATTCAGAGCGGCGGGTGACTGGGAGCTTAGCCCCTGGGTAGCGCAGCTGGAATAAACTGGCATTAGCGTGAGTTGTTTGGATGAAAAGTGCCTCGTTAAATCTGATCGGCATATTTGGAGTTACCCAGGAGCTGCTTTGGTGACAGTTGTGGAGCAGGGAACAATGCAGTTCCTGCTATATTCAAAAACCCTAATTCTGGGAAAAGGAGCAGAGCTTCTACAAATACATGAAATGGTTCAAGCTCAAGTCTTTACCTGATTCAGCTCAGCCCGGCTCATAACCCTCCGCCTGACTCAAAGAAACTTAGGGTTGGGGGTTTTAAAATTTATAATCCACTTCAGAAGTTAAAAAGAGGTGATGGATATACAAACATCGACTGCGGAAGAGGAAATCTGTGTTGTTCCAACACGGCAAACTCAACGACAAATAAAGCCATCACAAACTGAGCCAAAACATTGGTGGGTTAAAGACCTTCTAAAAGCTTGGGGCAATAAATTAAAATTGTCATTATGGCATCAAAATGCCAAGAAAGGAAACCCAGAAGTAATTACAAGTTACCAATAAATCAATGTATTTTCACTCCCCTTCACGCATGTGTATGAGTTTAAAAAACCACACGCAGGCCAGTTCATCAAAGCGAGGGTGCTTTTTAGCTCTTTGGCAAGCTAATATGATCTGACAAACACAGCTGTTCAGAGAGTTTATTCTCAAGCCACTGCAAATCGATTAAATTAATGAGGCGTGCCTCTCTCTCTGGCTGGTACCAGCTGCCTGTTCAAGGGCTCACTAGCTGCCATTTAGCAGGGAAGTCAGGCAGCAACGGTGGTGCTGATGCTACACTGCGATATAGGAACACGATAAGTAGTCTGCATGTGTTCTTGTACTTTAAGTGGGGCTTGTGTATGTTATGGTGATCAGAAGAACCTGAAATAAAAGGTCGGGTCTGTATATTATCTGCTGACGAATTGCTGAACTCTTTGCCACCGACAGCGCTTTGAGAAATTACGATGTGCTCTCTTAAGGGCATAAAGTACATACACGTACTTGTGCATGAGGCAGAATGGTAAAAAGCAAAAAGGGTGAGCTAGCTCTAGGTACATATGCGGTACATTTACACTTCGGGAAGTAGTCCCGTTAGCTAAAATTACACTCTGGTGCTACAGAATTTTTAGTATTAACAGTTCACTGTAATTATACTCCAATCATGCATACACTCACACCACACCCCTCCATATGTGCACTGACGAGCAGCAAGTGCACTTGTTCATTCGTCATGATTCATTTCGGATGTTTTGATTTACCTCAGATGCCCAAAGTGTTTGGTCAAGGATTCTCGGGTGTCTACTGCCGCTACGTTGGACAGAGCGAAGTCCTGCAACTCGGGGAAATGAGCAAAAGCTGCCCTCTGCAAGACAGAAAACACAGAGCAAGACACTCAGACTGATGTCCAAACACACACACACCACTACTGTAAAATTATATTACTCATTATTACATACACTACATTGCCTTGACCAAGATAAGCAACTCAAAAGTGATTATGGAAGACCATAAAAAGAGAAAAAGTCCAGAATGTGGCATTACATATACAACACCAAGTATCCTTACATTTATTATCACAACTATGAATCAAAACTACATCAAATTTGGTAGCGTGCAGTATTATTGTGTGTTCATGTTACTCTCTCCCACAACAAGAAGCCACGTAATCCTGCTGCACAATAATACCCAAAGAGATCAATGAAATACATCCTGAACACTTTCAGTGAAAAACAACAACAGCAGAACCAAAGCAGGCAGCTGAGATTGATTATGCCACTGCATGTCTGTCCGTCCCTCTTTATGAATGCTGCTTTACCTGCAAGGAGAGGATTCTGTCATAGTGCAGGGTGGTCATCTCTTTCCCCGTTAGAGCAGTTCCTGTCTGGTCGTTGATCTCAAAACCTGTGTAGAACTTCAGCATGTCCAGCAACTACGGAGATGAGACAATAATACAAGTTACTCCTACACATGAAAATGAGGGCAGAGCTGATTTGGATCTCAGCGTGCAGTTCAAGTGTACATGCATACGTGTCGTTGTGTTTGCTAGTGTATTGTACCTGGCAGAAGAGGTGTCCCTCCTTCTCTCTATGGGTGAGGCTGGACAGGTGGCAGCTGACCACCAAGTGAGAGTCATCCAACACTGTATTGAACCAACGCCTGGTGGGCAGCAGGGCCTAGACACACAGGACACCATGTTTACAGCTTTGAACTACATGCTTACAGTTGTGGCTAAAATACCTGAACTTCAAGCTCTCACAACAACTGTACGCAACTGGAATGTGCTTGGTAACATAAACATGTAGGGGGAAATGCTATTTCAGTGGACAGGACTAAAATAACTAAAAGACAAGCTAAATTTGCAGGACGATGGTCTGAGGGCACTCCATGACAGAAAAAAGATTTAGGTATTGAATGAACGGACATTTCTCAGGGGTCAAACGAATCAATTGGCTCAACAACGACCACATTTCCCAGCATCTGGACCATGATTATCCATACGTCTTATTGATCCATGGTCTTTTCTTGTCTTGAGGTTGTTTTGAAACATGTGATAGCGATAGAGAGGCAAACAATAAGGCAGACTGGCAGTGAGATGACTTCTATAGCCATCATTTATTTGCTCGTTGTAGCAAGCAAACATGACATGAAGGCAAGTCAAGGAAACCTGTCAAAATGAAATAACAGAGCTGCTTTGGTAGGAATGTAATAAAAGAAATATTGTGTATATGTTGATGACAGTCTGAGAGAGAATCACTGGTGCACACGGAACAAAAACCGGGTTCAATCTATCACATTATAAAAAGGCTGAAAAACTGCATTATGAAATGGAATACTGAAATGGAATACTGAAATGCAAAACACCAACAAAACCAAATATCTATTATTTTATTCATTGAAAACTGCTCTTCAAAGGCCGCAGGTGCAGCAAGTGATACCTAAACACCGAGAGAACGGATACCTTTATATCCAACAGCCATCTTTGATCTCAACACAGTCCTGACAGCCGGCATACAAGAGGCATGAAAACAGGGATCTTTTTTCCCTGCGTTCATTTTCAGGTCGTCATCAGAGAGGGGAAGTATGGATTTCAGGCAACTGAGGCTTTGTAAAAGGATAGCGCTGAAGGACAGGAGATGTCTCTGGAGACAGTTAGCTGGCCGGCCACTAGCCGCTGCCAGGAACAGCAAGGCCGGCCTGTCAGCAGGACGGCCAGATGAAATCTATTGAGCTCCCTCGCAAGAAACAGGAGATCTGCACAGGCAGCAGCAGCAGCAACAATCTTATGTGACATTGTGTCTTCGCTCCAGATAGCCAACCACATTGGCAAGGTTGCCTCCCTGAAACACTGTGTTAAATTCTATTTTCCTTAAAGGACCAGTGTGTAACAATTAGGGGGATCTATTGGCAGAAATGGAGTATAATATTAATATGTATGTTTTCTTCAGTGTATAATCACCTGAAAATAAGAGTTTTAACTTTTCCTGCTTGGGCCGGAGTCGATACTCGCGTTACTCGCACCAAAGTTAACCCCCTTCACTCCACTCAGCCGCCGGGAAATAAGACACAGGAAACCTCTGTTGGTCTTGAGGAGCTGCAGCATTTATTTCTGCACACACTGCAAAACTTCCACTGTACATTCCCTTGACATCTCTGTCTTCTGCTCCCCAAGCTCACTTGTTCGCTAACACCATCACACACACATTCGCCACCGCCGCTCTCTCTCTCTCTCTCTCTCTCCTGCTTCACCACTCACTTCCCACATACACAAACACTCTACGCACTGGCTCTGCTATATTCCAAATGACCTACGTTACTCTTACAACAACAACAACAACTGGCTCTATAGAGGGCCATTCACATTTTGACGTTGGCCACCGTAGTTCTCCTACACGCTTGGTACACGGGGAGAGGTTGCAATCTGCAATTTCACTGCTAAATGCAACCAGATGTTATACACTGTACCTTTCATTATTTCTTTTTAAATGAACCAATATGATGATAGTTCATAAAAGTTCCTTTACGAGCCATTTCATCACCCTGAAAATGCCAAGTCTTACTCTATAATTGGGGTGACTGAAAATGCACTATGAGTACCAACGAAGAATATACTCCACTGCATGACAATCACAGCAACTAAAACTATTGTTCCATGTGGTATAGGAGCAGATATCTTATAACTAAAACCCTTTTTAAATCACTACAGTGACATGGGCAAGAGGGCACCGTTACAATACAACTACAATACACCCTCTGCTAGTGCGTATTTCACCTACAAGACATTCATCTCAAATTTGAAGGCAACGCCACAGAGCAGATAAGTGAAGAATTTAAAATGGGATAGCTGAAAACAGGCTATTGTTGTTAATGCAATACAATAATACAATGCAAACATGTGTTTACCAACTGCTCCTTCAAACACTGGGATTTTCCCAAAAGGGAATTGAGTCTCAGGTCACAACCCTTATGTCTAGCAGACACTTACTCCTTACATCTTATATCAGATGTCAAAAGCCATCAAGCTGAAAATAACCTCTCATACTTCAATCAAAGCCAACTGTTTCAAATACTGCATAGCTTTGCAGACAGCAATGACACAGACGCATTGGCTGGAGCTGAGGCTGGACATTCAGCCACTGTCTGTTGACCTGAGTTAGCTATAAATGTGAAGGACAAAAGGCGAATGAGCTCTGCAGAGACAGATGTCTACACCACTTCCTTCATCAGAATACCATGATTAAGCAAATACACTGTGCACACACACAGTGGAAAATGAGTGTCTGCTTAGTCGATTGAGTGCATCATCTTGCACTGTACATTTTAAATAAAGCAATCAAATCGAGGGAGAGAGAGAGAGAGAGAGGAAGTGAAAATGGCAAAAGATTGTCAAATTTGGAGAGGATGTGCCTTACCTCTAAATCAATCATGAGTTCAATGAATCTCTCGCAGTAATGCACCTTGTCCATGGATACAGGCCCTGTGGAAAAGAAAAGGAGGTTAGCACTTCACTTCATATCAGGGAATGCATAACGCAATCTGACAGACAAGCAGACATGACTATATGAACATACAAGGCCCAAAAAAAGATAAGGAACGATAAGATGTAGCAGTGGAAAGGAGGCTGTGTAGTTATCGCTGAGGATATGAGGACGGCAAACGCATGTGGACAACACCGAGGTGCCATGCTGAGTGTGTGAGCCTCACTATGAGATACTGCATTGCCAGCACAGCAGCATGCTGGGACCTCGGCCCTCATTAAGCATGTCGGTGTGTGTGTGTGTGTGTGTGTGTGTGTGTGTGTGTGTGTGTGTGTGTGTGTGTGTGTGCGCGTGTATTTAAAGTTGAGGCATGCAGCACGCATTAGAGTGATGTGGATCCTGCTGGGCTTTGGATCGTAATCTACTCTGTCAGGTTTGAATTCTACCTAAACACACAAATACACGTTCTGTTTTTAGCATTCAGGTGGGGGGCCTCTGTGTCGGCCTGCATTACAAGATAGTAGTCAGCGCCGGTGGCTGTATGGCAGCTGGAGCACATGCTCCTTCGGCGGCTGCACGACTCGGAAAGAAAGGTAGGGAATAGTGCAACTGAAATAGTGATGAAAAAGGGTAATTCTGTGTTTCATACTGGAAATATGGAATGTAGAGATGTGCGATCTGACACTGTGCTAGCTCTAGAAAATCCTATGTACATTAATCACGCTGGGAAAGGTAGAGAGAGCACATGCAAATACCTGCTTTGGGACCAAAACCACAGAGAGAGTGACCTGGTATTATTCATTTTACTCATTATTTGCAGGTAGAAATCCACACTAGGGATGCTCTATTTCTTTATTAAAATAGGACCAAGATCTAATGGTCATTCGTCTTTCTGAAGGAATTCCACGTTAGTAGTTGTACACAACAACAGTGTGAAATCCCAAGGGAAATGGATGTATTTACCTGATGGCGGAATTGACACGAGAACTCCCAGAAACTTTTTAATGAGCGCTGAGAGGAAGGCCCTCTCTTTTTTTGCCCTGAGGAAGACACAAAGAAAGCAAATCAGAAATATTCAAAGGACACAAAACACAGTTCCCTAGTCTGTATAGATCTGAACACGCAGGCAAAGAAAACAGCATTACTGTTCGGTTGCGTCAGCGTCCATCTTATCAAATTTCTTCTTGATTAGATTCCAGAACTTCTGCAGCTTCGGGACTTTCTTCAGCTCGTGTTGGAGTCTGGACTGCAAAGACACAAATCAGTAAGCAGGCAATTTTATCTAAGGTTTTAGTGTTGTAGCAAGGAGGTAATTCTTTACTATGAAAATATCAAACAACATCATTACTAGGTGTGTGCTAATAACCGCCAGAAAAACATAATTAGGGTAATAGGTTGACGTCTTACTGGTAGGAGGCACATCCACATAGGCAGAGAGATGAGCTGCTGCACCTGCTCTCTGATCAAATCTACCTCCTGGGAGGAAGGTGAAAGAGAGAGAGAGAGAGAGGAAGAGAGTTCGTTGTCAAAATGCACTGTGTATGACAGATTTTTATTACACTTCAGCCCATAATAAAAGTCTGCAACTAAAATATTTAGAGGGTTTTATAGGATGCAATCAAAGTGCAGGAGGTTATCACAGCAGATTTTAAAGTGAGACATCTGCAGTGCTTCCCTGTGGTTTAATGCGGCTGCAGAGGATACAGAGGGGTGGGAGCTGACCTACGTTGTACTGCCTAGTCTACTACTGCCACCTAGTGGACATTATCAGTAATTGCCTTAATTTCCATATTTATCTTAGGCAACAAGGCATTTGGAATTGCTTACATTAATGAGTAAGAAGCCATTTTAACCTGCTGGATACAAAATCCTGATTGTTCAAATTCTCATGCAAATTCCTTGAGAACATATTTGAGGTAATGGTAGAATGGTTAACACACCTTGATTTCTCTTCAGTCTTTCAGTTTATTTGACAAACTGTGGTTATCTGACAGATGCTGTACACATCAATTGAATATACCACAGTGACAAGTAATCAAAGTGTTCTCATTTTTAAATTGTAATTTTTATCTGAGGTTTAGCATCTTAATTTTCTTGTTATCCAGATTAGGGCTAGGTGATATGGCCAAAATCTTCTATCCCGATAGAGGTCATTTCATATCTGGATATTGATATATATCACGATATAGCATGTTTTCTGGTAATTCAATAAATAAATAGTCTATATTAAATAATCACATGGTAAAGCCTATTTTTGTATACTCCTGTGTGAATTAAATACTTGACAAATGAAAAGTACTGAGTATTTTCTCATTTTAAGAACTTGAGTGCAAAATGAACATAACAGTTTAAAGTGAAAAAATAAATAAATATAGGCCTAGCTTATATCACGACAAAAACAATAGCAAAAATAAATAGGATAGACATTTTTATATCGTTTGGACGATATACTGTACATATATCGGCATATTGCTCAGCACTAATCCAGCTGTACACTAATGAGCACTTTTGCCAAGTCCAGAAATACAGATTTTATGATATAATGAATGTGATTTTTTTTTTTTTTTTTAAATGCTTGATAGTGTGGTTTATATTACCATGGCTGCTTTTTAATAAATCTGTGTAACCCAAGTTTATCATACAAACCATCTTACTTTAAACCATATAAATATATAATCAAAATATTAACTGATTACTCCCAAATAACAACAACAACAACAACAACAACAACAACAACAACAACAACAACTCCCCTCACTGACCCTACAAGCACTAACATAACACAATCAAAGTTGCACACTCCTCCACTGAGCCAAGACATTGAATATCAGTGTAGTGGTACATACCAGACTGTTGAAGCAGTGGTCCAGGAAGACCAGCAGCACGGTTTGTTCCTTCAGAGTGAGGCCGGCCTCCTCGCCTGCCAATACAGCTTCCATCACACATTTGAAGAAGAATGGGAAATGGCTGGGCTCCCTCTTGAACACCTGACACACACAATTCAAAACATAAAGTGATGTTGTAGATAGCCATCGATTAAAATGGTAACTGCTTCTTCAGACGCTGGGGTCACCCTGCAATGACAATTAGTCTTAGACGAGGTACTGCATTTCTTACCTCCCATGCTGGGACATTCTCTCTGAACTTCTCGTTGACGATGCAACAAATGGACATGAGGTAGGCATTGCTGGACGCCTTGGGAGTGTAGTTCACCCACAGGTAGTTCTCAAGATACTGGCTGATAGACGAGAAAATTATTTATGAATATCTATCCACCAAGTTGTTCAAACACGACTTATTTATTGGCTGCGTCATAAAAAGAGGGAATAACAGGAAGTGAAATATCTCACCTGAACTCAAGCAGCATAATTTTTCTGATGGCAAATCTGAAAAGGTGAGGGAAAGAATACAATAGAGAAAGATAAATAAGTATAAATGTGTTCATTGAATTAAAGTTTAAGTCAAAGATAATATACATTTACTTACTTGGACTTGAGAATCTCTTTTTCGTAAACATCATCCATCACCTAAACAAAACACAATTTTTTTTTAAATTCTTAGGGGTTAAGGCGCGTAATGCTAAAACCATAATGTGCGTTTAGGTAGAGTTAATTGACTGGTAAAAGCAGCACTTTAAACCGCTATCACATTTTATTGTATCAAACTAAAACATACAAGTTACAAATTTTACGATAAATAAAGTATACAGAACATGTGTTTGCAACTTACTTAAAAGCAGTTCAATTACAAATATATAATATGTATATATATATATTTTGACATCTCTAAGATGCAGCAATGCATATAACTCACCTTAGCATCAAAGGGTAGTTTATTCTTTGCATGAGGAGCCCAATATTTATTAGCCAACTGTAACAAGAAATAAGAAAAAAAACATCAATAGCAGTAAACATGGCAGCATAAACATTAGTTCAAGTTCATTAAGCAACACAGCATACAACTAGATAAATACTTAAGTAAAGTAATGTATGTAGTAGGACCTACTATGAAAGTATAATTCATGTTCACTTAACAGACTTAGTAGATCAATTACAGGTATGCACAAAACTGACAGCAGGTGAAGATCATATTTATGTCTTCAGCAATAAAAACAGCATGGGAAAACGTATTTCAACATACAGTGCTGGAACCACAGCGTAGTGTACATGTACAATTATTGAGATTACCTGTGTGACATATTCTGCATTAATCTGGGACACAGAAGGCGCTGCAGCTTTTTTAGCGGGGGTTTCTTTCTCCATGGTGGCCATCTCAAGCAGCTACAACGAACGCTGTCGGGAAAAAAATGGGGAAATAAAGATATTGTATGTAAGTAATCGTAGCTATTCATTGACACTAACAGGCTTTTTATTGGTATTCTGTACAAAATCCAATAAATCACAGAAATAATTGTATAAACAAATTATATCCCCCCCATCCCTATAATAATATTACTGCACCATTAAATAAGCAGAGTTAATTTCATTAACAACTACATTTATAAATATAAATGAATTTAAATCCGATAGCAACATAAATGAAACATATACATAACAAAAAATAAATTAAAAAAAATAATAAAAAAAAGAAAAGGACCAAAAATAAACAAAAAATAAGTAAATGAAAAATAATAATAATAAATAAATAAAAAAACTAAGTATAAATTGTGAATTATGTGTGATATGGGGTCAGCAGTTTAAAACTTCAATGTCAGTTGTATCCACTTTTCTATATAGATTAAAAAGGGTCTCCATATAGCATAACATTTCTGAGCACACATTGGCAAATCTTTTCCAATACCAAATGATGTATGAGATCTTTAAACCAAATCCTAAAACACTAACAGGCTTTTAAACTTATCAATTTGTACTGAGCTAATGCCTTAAAATATGGGCCAACTAAAGGCAAGAATAGTGCTGAGAAAGTTAGCTAGCCTGGTTTAAAAACTTCAGTAGGTCATTGGTAGTGTGCAACCCTAAACATTATTAATACTACAATGCCTTTCTGATACTTTCATAACTTAAGTGCTATGTGTTCCTATGTATTAGTTCAGTTCAGTTCAGACAACTTTATTTATCCCCAAGGGGGCAATTCATTTGTAGCATTCCCAGTGGGTCCATACATCCATACATACAACAGACAACCAATAATTAGTTAAGTCAAAGGAAACATATTATAGGCATGGGGCAGTTGGAGAGACAAGTTACAATAAGAACCATATAAATATATAGGATTATAGCAATAAAAGCCAAAAACATAAGAAACAATATATGAGAACAACATAGCTTAAAGTTCCTCTAAATAACAGTCATTTAAAATGGGTATGGTCTGTGTTCAGCAGCTTAACAGCAGAAGGGATAAAGGACTTGGAGTAGTGATTTGTTCTCCTTAAGGGCACATTATAACGCCATCAGAGAGGATTCAGCCCAAACAATGTGATCTGGTTGACTTTTTTTTTGCTTTCTCAGACACCTGTTTCTCCCAAATTGTGCCCAAGTCCTTCTGCTGAACTCCACTAATCTTGGAGCACACTTTGACTATAGACAGACAGCCCGTTAAACCAGCAGGTAAAAGAAAAGGTTAAAAGGCTTTCAATAAAAGAATGGTAAAAGTTACATAAGATCATATCACAGACATTAAAATAATTTAGCTTCCGCATTAAATTAATCCTCACATTAGTAAACATTAGTAAACATTAACTAGCTGCTTCTCATCTCGTTTGTTAGGTGATGAGCTAAGCTAAGCTAACTAGTAACACTGACTCACACATTAACTGTATATAATAACGTTATTGTTTAGCCCCCAATGTGTACGTAAGTATATAATAATGATAATAATAACGTAACGTTAAGCTCACAAACCTTTGTTTTTACTTCAGCATGAGTGTAACTGTCGTTGGACAGTCGGTTACGCATGTACACAACCAAAACGCGCTGAATGCGACGGACTTCCTGGATGGGTACGTCCCCTAAAAATCGTCCCCAGGTACAAAAAGCAGGTCTTCTGTTCCTACTTTGTTTCGTTTCTGTATTTCTCAAACACAAATCCAAGATAAACTTAAAAATGAACTAAACTAAGTCTTAATGAATGAATGAATGAAAGACTTTATGTCGAACATAAAAATAAATAAAAACAGATACAAAATAATAACAAACAAAACAGAGTAATAGTGTCCGAAAAGGAGTAGGTAAAGCTTATATTTCCCTACCCCTTTCTCACTTCTCCTCCAATAACTCATCATAGAATGATAATATAATATAATATAATATAATATAATATAATATAATATAATATAATATAATATAATATAATATATAAACTATCCCAGATTTATTTACATCCTAAATTAAATATATGAACAGCATCCCAAGTTTATTTACAACCCATATATC
>CAKAOI010004548.1:47916-59745 GCA_916701655.1 Sebastiscus albofasciatus | reverse complement strand
GCTTTTCTTTGAAGTTAGCTTCACTCAGTGGAGTAACTTAACATCATTAAGACCCACTTAATGTGTTATTAATTTGCTTTAATCAAGGCTCTTTGTGTTGTAGCTAAATATCTCAACCCGAGTTTAACTTAACAACAAAAAACAGCAGTTTAGCTAGTTAGCATGTTAGCTTCAGCTAGCATGAAGCACGCTACCCGGCACCACTAAGCTATGCTAAGCTAACATTAGCATGAGCTGGTTGTTGTTATCTAACAAACAAAACTCACTTTTAACGAGCTAAATAATGAGTTAGGAATAAACGTGAAAGTGTTCCGGTACTTACCCAGAGTTAGGTGGTGTAGAAAGAGATTAGAAACAGCTTTCAGAAGGTTATTAGTGATGATAAATCTTTGTAACGTCCTGATTGTTGGATTAGCACGCTGGCTAGTGAGGTCACAGGCCTTCAGAGAACATCTGCGCATACGCAGTACGGACCAGACTACAGGACAGAGGCGCTTGTTTTGGTCATCGGGACGCGGCTGTTGGACGGAGCTAGAGAATGTTTTTTTAATACTTTATTTAAAAAGTTCAATACAATATATTAGCATGTTCAGATTTTTCGTTACAATTCTGCAAAAAATATTTTACAGTATAAAAAATAATATAAAAATGAATTTTAAATTATACAACAAATAAAATGTAAGAAAAATAAAATAAAAAGCAAACAAACAAAAAACATTCCGAGTCTGTTAAACAATTGGAATAAATTTAAAATGTCTAAACAATTTAATAGTTTCAGTCAATTTATAATTTTTGAGTTTTAAAAGTCCCATATTATGCTCATTTTCAGGTTCAGACTTGTATTTTGTGTTTCTACTAGAACATGTTTGCATGCTGTAATGTTAAAAAAAAAACTTTATTTTCCTCATACGGTCGGCCTGAATATGCCTGTATTTACCCTCCGTCTGAAACGCTCCATTTTAGCGTATTTTGATGGAATTGCTAGGAATTAACAGCTTGGTCCATGTGTACTTCCTGTCAGCTGATGACATTCACATACACTACAACCAGGAATAAACTGGGACACATTTAGAATGTTTACGTTTAAAATTGTGTCAAGGGTCTAAATATTGTATATTCGTGACATCACAAATGGACAGAAATCCTGACAGCTTGTTTCAAATGCAGAGTTTCTGAATACGGGCTGTGTGTATTTCCCTGTAGATTGAGTGTTTCGATACTTTCATGGTATTTATATAGGACTTAAGCATACTTTATATAAAAAAACATGAAAATCTCACTTTTTTATAATATGGGACCTTTAAGTTATCAATCATGGTCAACTATGTTTTAAAATAAGTATCTTTAAAAATAAAAAGGAGGGTATTCTTTTAATACATATCATTTTATGCATATCATATTTTTCTAGGATAATAATCAAATAAATTATGTAAATCTCATCTGCCAAAAAATTGGGATTGTTGATGGTGAGTAATATCTCAATCTTTGTTGCTAGTACTACTAGTAGTAGTGTCCTTAAGTGAATGTACCCCTACTATTAAAGGGGTTTCTAGATCTGATAGAAAATGTACTAACGTTTTTATTAGAAATCATCTTGAACATATTTCTACGCCCATATGTAAATATAGGTGTCTATATTTAAATAGAAAACAATGGAATGCTATCTTTCAGTTACTAACTCCAAATAGAATCAAGGAGTTTCTGTTTGAGATTGTAAACACAGATACTACCCTAAAGCTAACTGTTAACAATAGATGCACTGTTTGTAATTGTGAAAGGGAAACTATTGAACATGTGTTTGTAAATTGTTTTCATGCTACTTCTTTTTGTTTTTTTGATTTACAGAAAAAACTTCTCAAAACATTTTTAAAAAGACATCATACTATCAAAGATTGAGAAAAAAAAAAAAGCTCATAAGTACCAAATGTGTCATCTGAGTGCATGGCCCGAGGCGTAACATCTTTTACATTTAAAATGAGAATTTACCAGTTTATCACCCTTACTGGGCACTTTAATCTGTAAAACATTTTAATTTTAATGTAGAAATAGTCACATCATCAGTCGTATATCATCATCATCAGTCGTGTTATATTATTATTATATAATATATATTATTATATATTATATATATAATATATTATATTATATATAAATATAATATAATATATTATATGATAATGATATAATATATAATATAATATAATATATGTATAATAATATATATTATATATAATATAATAATATATTATATATAATGTACAATATATATAATATAATATAATATATACATATTTATATTATATTATGTTATATTATTATGTTATATATATATATTATATTATTATTATTACTATTATCATTAAGTGTTATATTGGGCTGTAGAATGTTATCGGTTGGTTACCATGGTGTTTCTGTTGTAGGTAATAGAACTCGGTGTGACAGCAGCTGTGCTGCGAGGGCTGCATCTGACAAGCAGTGACGTCACTTTAGGCGGGTTTTTTCATGGAAAGTGCTAGAAGAAACGAAGCACACCCTGCCGGTTTCTACATATCCCTCCGTGAGATTAAAAAGATCCTCACTCTTTTGATATAAAATAAAGGGTGTAACTGTGATTTTGACTAAATATATTCATTAAATTGGAGCACATATTTTTGCCTCGATATTATACATATATAGCGACATTTTGGTCTATCCAGTATCTATCTAGTCCTATCGTTTTGGCATAACCTGCCACAAGATGGCGGCAATGGTGTGCTCTGTCGGTGTGCACAGGGATGACTTTGTTAGTACATTGCAGTATTTTCTAAAGATACAAGATGTACTATTACAACCAGGTGCTTTTGGGTGCAACTTTTGTCTTGTAAAATATGCATAAAACACATTAAAAAATATGCATAAAACACATTAAAAAAATGCATAAAACACATTTAAAAATATGCATAAAACACATTAAAAAATATGCATAAAACACATTAAAAATATGCATAAAACACATTAAAAAATATGCATAAAACACATTAAAAAATGCATAAAACACATTTAAAAAAATGCATAAAACACATTAAAAATATGCATAAAACACATTAATTCTTACTTTTATTTCCAGAATAAAGAATATATTTTTTTTTAAAAAAAATCCAAAATAAAGTATATAAAAAATGCATAAAGCACATTAAACAATATGTAAAAAACACATTAAAAATATGCATAAAGCACATTAAAAATATGCATAAAACACATTAAAAATACGCATAAAACACATAAAAATATGCATAAAACACATTAATTCTTACTTTTTTTTCCAAAATAAAGTATGAAAAAATATATTTATATTTCCAAAATAAAGTATAAAAAAATGTATAAAGCACATTAAAAAATATGCATAAAACACATTAAAATATATATAAAACACATTAAAAAATATGCATAAAGCACATTAAAAAATATGCATAAAACACATTAAAAATATATATAAAACACATTAAAAAATATGCATAAAACACATTAAAAAATATGCATAAAACACATAAAAAAATGTGCATAAAACACATTAAAAATACGCATAAAACACATTAAAAATATGCATAAAACACATTAAAGATATGCATAAAACACATTAAGTCTTACTATTATTTCCAAACAGCTGCACATCCTTCGCGCTAAGGGGACAACATTTAATAAAAAACATTGCAAATCAAACTTATATAAGTGCTTGATTACATCAATAATATTGTGTATTAACTAACCCTATTATTTACATTGATTTAAACACTCTCTGTGGTTTTTAATCAGTAAATTACAGTAATGTGTGTGTCTACAAACACAGACTAGTTCTAGAAGTGGATGATGGTGCACCGCGGAGGGATACCGGCCGCACACAGACCCGCTTGTGTATAAAGATTCCGGTCTGTTAAAAGGAAGTCCCTTTTCATTTCCCTGCGTCAGAGAGCAGAAGGGACTCTTATATTGGTTGCATTTTATTCAAGAAAAGTCAACGGAATAAATAAAGGTACGTACACTACTACTTCACATACACATTAAACACATTATACTCTTCATTTTAATATGTTTTGCTACCTTAAATCCGGCTGTAATGTGATGTAAAGCACGATGTTAGCTCATCGAGTCACGACGGTTAACAGCTTCACACTAACGGTTGCAGCTCCACTACTGTCTCTTCTTTGTCTGTTTTAACATAATATTACATAATGTTTAATGCTTATAATGTGTTGTTTGTGTGCTGGAACACGGTTATATAAAATGCCGCACTGTTAAAGGCCCGTATTGGGTTGCAGTGAGGCAGGTGTGAGGATGAGGATGACACAATGACTCAACGGATCAAAAAACACCCAAGATCATCGAATAAACCCCTCATTTAACACCTAAATACCTTCATTTAAACATTAAATATCTAACTATTAGAATCAATAGGTTAGGGGTTGATAACATTAGTCTGTTAACGTCGAGTTAATCGATATATACCTAATATAAGACACCTGATTTGGTTGATATGCATGTTTCTTTAACGGTATCTTTATACCACGTGTTTGAGGACTCCATTGTCTGTGATTCGCCGCCATGTTGGTTAACGGCTACTTCCGGCGAGCTGTAGCAACACCATGGCAACAGGCCAGATTTAAGAAACCTGCAGAAGGGCATGACTATATTATGCCATTTAATGTGAAATGAAACTTAATTATTTTTTGTGAAATGAAACTAAAAATTTTTTTTTAAAAGTGGAATGACTTTTTTTTTTTTTTTTTTTTCTCCCTCAAGGTTGTCTCCTGATGAGTCATTGTGTGTTTTTATTTATCATTCCTCTTTTTATATCATTTGTTTTATTTGTTTTGCACAATTTAAGACTATACAACACAACAACAACAAAAAAATAAAAAATAATATACAGTGCAGGAAGAGGCAAAAAACCCACTGGGCTTATCTGAAGATTAATATGAAGAATATGACTACATAATAGTGATAACAAACAATTAGGACAGAATATATATAATAATAACAATAACAATACAGTAAATATATTAAAAAAGGTGTGTTGCGTGGAAGTGCATGGTTGGTGTTTGTGAGGAGGATATTGATTTAGCTATAAAGACTTCTGGGAAATCGTAACCAAACATTGTGAGTGGGAATAAATAAAAAAACATAGAGATACATGGAGAAAAGCAATTACAAGACAGCAATTGAATGACCCTTTAAGTGACTTTTAAAACATTTAAAAGATGAACCGTTTATTGATCATTTTGAACTCAAGGGCAGTCTTGCTATAACCTTGCATTGCATGTTTGTTTTTTTTCTTTTGTGTGCAGATGCCTGAAGAAATGCACCAAGAGGAGGAGGCTGAGACCTTTGCCTTCCAGGCAGAGATCGCTCAGCTGATGTCCCTGATCATCAACACCTTCTATTCCAACAAAGAGATCTTCCTCAGGGAGTTGATCTCCAACGCCTCTGATGTAAGTATCTGCATAATAATTTGGCTGTTTACTTTCTAGGGCTGGGATGGGATGGTACACGATCTCTTGATTCGATACTTGGGTGCAGATTTAATTATTGCAATTCAATATTACGATTTATTGCAATTTGTTAACTTTTAACACTAGACCATGGGGAAAAAGACATCTCCCTCACAAAGTAGTGGTATTTAATTTTTTATTTATAAGGAACATGTAATGTTTAATACTTCTGGTGAATATAACCCATCTATCTTATTTCCATATGTTTTTTGCATATACAGTTCCCTTTTGTTAACACCTTATTTTGAAAACCGGACATAGTCACACATGTATACTTCCGCTAACTTCGCCAAGTCAGTCTCTAGCTCTCCCATCAGCTCCGTTGTCTTTATACATCCATGGTCAGCTCCATCGGGGCTGTTTGAATGCATTTAACATAAATGTCAGTATATGGGTGCTCTACAGTTGTAGCGTCGGCCCATTTGACCACGGAGATGAGCGAAGGCCGGCTTGACCGCACGTTAACGCAATACGATAACGTTTCCTGTCCATGACAGAGTTAGCATGCAGCTTTAGCCGTGATGTCTAGCTCTGCTTTTCCTGCCAATGGATGTGTAGTGTTTACCACTTTGGATTTAACATGTGAGGGTGCAGGTCGTATCCACGCGGACCCTTTGCCGTTTTCTACGGTTTGTTTTGGTTGAAGGATACAGAACAGATATGATATCAAGTCACTCAGACTACCTCCGCATCTATTTTGCCCCCATTACTTAAACATGCCTATGTTATGGTGGGCTTTAATGATGCGTGTAGTCGCTATAATCATGATGCTTCAAAATAGATTTTGACCTTGCATGCTTTCAAAATGGTACCTAAAGTCTTTGTGTTTTCACAGGCTTTGGACAAAATCCGCTATCAAAGCTTGACAGACCCCACCACCATGGACTCTGGCAAGGAACTGAAAATTGACATCATCCCCAACAAAGATGAGCGCACCCTGACCATCATCGACACCGGAATCGGCATGACCAAAGCCGACCTGATTAACAACCTGGGTACCATCGCCAAGTCTGGCACCAAGGCCTTCATGGAGGCCCTGCAGGTACTACAGTGGAACATGATCTAGATGAGACAAAATGGCACGTGACAAGAACTGTAGTATTAAATTGCAACACCTAAATGTTGATTAAATATGCATCTGGCACATTGACCTAGCAGCCATAGCCTTATTTTTCACAAGTTGAAATACTGAAAGTCCTGGTTCTAAACTATTACGTTTTTTGACTCCTATATCCTGAATATATAATTGTGTCCCCTCTAGGCTGGAGCTGATATTTCCATGATCGGTCAGTTTGGTGTGGGTTTCTACTCCGCCTACCTTACCGCCGAGAGGGTTGTTGTCATCACCAAACACAATGACGATGAGCAGTACGCCTGGGAGTCCTCTGCCGGAGGTTCCTTCACAGTCAAGGTCGACACCGGTACGTGTCCTGGCACAGTTAGAGAATCAAAGCAGTTGAGATGGCATCATTTGACCTCTTGATTATGCTGTTTACATGGGTTTATGACATGCTAGTGCTATAGTCACACCTGGCTCAATGGTTGCATTGTTTACATGGCTGTACATTTCTGCTTACAGGTGAGCCCATTGGCCGTGGAACAAAGATCATCCTGCACCTGAAGGATGACCAGACAGAGTACATCGAGGAGAAGAGGATCAAGGAAATTGTAAAGAAGCACTCTCAGTTCATCGGCTACCCGATCACCCTCTTCGTAAGTATTGCATTTTGACTTTTTTTTTTTTTTTTTAAAGTTTTGGCTAGTTAAAAACTGTTTGCATATCAGTGAAGTTAAACTCTTTATTTTTGATTCACAGGTGGAGAAGGAGCGCGACAAGGAGATCAGCGACGACGAGGGAGAGGAGGAGAAGGCCGAGAAGGAGGAGAAGGAAGAGAAAGAGGAGGGCGAGGACAAGCCAAAGATCGAGGACGTGGGCTCGGACGACGAGGAGGACTCCAAAGACAAGGACAAGAAGAAAAAGAAGAAGATCAAGGAGAAGTACATCGACGAGGAGGAGCTGAACAAGACCAAGCCCATCTGGACCAGGAACCCCGACGACATCACAAACGAGGAGTACGGCGAGTTCTACAAGAGTCTGACCAACGACTGGGAGGATCACCTGGCTGTCAAGGTAAATGGAGCAACGCAAAATCAGCTGTTGGAACGGTTTATATGCGGCTGAAAATGAAGTCAAACTAAGGTGAATTATTTTCTTCTTTGCAGCACTTCTCAGTGGAGGGCCAGCTGGAGTTCAGGGCTCTGCTCTTTGTCCCCCGCCGTGCACCTTTTGACCTCTTTGAGAACAAGAAAAAGAAGAATAACATCAAGCTGTACGTCAGGAGAGTCTTCATCATGGACAACTGTGAAGAGCTCATCCCAGAGTACCTGAGTAAGTTCACTTGGTCTGTTCTACATCACTACACTATTTGAGTTAATAGATGATGCAAAGGCTGAATGAAATGCTCTGATGGCTCCCATTAACCTGTGTTTTGTTGTTCATCTCCAGACTTTGTCCGTGGCGTGGTCGACTCCGAGGACCTGCCCCTGAACATCTCCAGAGAAATGCTGCAGCAGAGCAAAATCCTCAAGGTCATCCGCAAGAACATTGTCAAGAAGTGTCTGGAGCTCTTTGCCGAGCTGGCCGAGGACAAGGAGAACTACAAGAAGTTCTACGAGGGTTTCTCCAAGAACATCAAGGTATCGGAAATAAACATGCATTCATTTAAAAATATATATATATAATCTCTGAAGTTTGTAATGAAAGTTCCTCTTTCATAATGCACTCCTTATGTCTTCAGTGCATCTCCATGGATTCATAAGGTTTACCTTTTATTCTTTAATCTAGCTGTACCCGCTAGCTTTCGAAGGCAGTCTAGTCATTGCTTTGTTATTGGACACTAAAGGCACGCACATAGCTGAAGAATAGTTGTAGTATATTCTCAACCATTTAATAATCGTGCAGTTGTGCATCGCTTGGTTAAGTGTACACAACTCTTGTGTATACTACACTTGGTGCTTTGCTTATATGCAGTAGATTAGTCACTTAGTGCTGTAGATCAGTAACTTTAGTACCGCTACAGGATTAGTAACACTAATCACAATGCAACATGAAATACTGATGTATTTAATGAATTTCATCCAAAATTTAGCTGCCGTTGTTGTGGGATTGCTTTTGAATGAGAGTGTGATCATAATTGTGTTGTCCATCTGTAGCTGGGCATCCACGAGGACTCTCAAAACCGCAAGAAGCTGTCCGAGCTGCTGCGTTACCACAGCTCCCAGTCTGGAGACGAGACCACCTCCCTCACAGAGTACCTGACCCGCATGAAGGAGAACCAGAAGTCCATCTACTACATCACTGGTGCGTTTGTCTCCTAGAAAAGCTTATCTTTTCAACGGTAGTAAATCTATCAGGATAACGCTGACCATCATTTACTTACTCGACTTCTTTAGGCGAGAGCAAGGACCAGGTGGCCAACTCCGCCTTCGTCGAGCGCGTCCGCAAGCGTGGCTTCGAGGTCCTGTACATGACAGAGCCCATCGATGAGTACTGCGTCCAGCAGCTGAAGGAGTTCGACGGCAAGAGCCTGGTCTCCGTCACTAAGGAGGGTCTGGAGCTGCCAGAGGACGAGGAGGAGAAGAAAAAGATGGAGGAGGATAAGGCGAAGTTCGAGAGCCTCTGCAAGCTCATGAAAGAGATCCTTGACAAGAAAGTGGAGAAGGTCAGTAACTCTAATGAGGCGGTATTAATGTTTAATTTCCCTTCATGCTGCAGGATTTTAGCTTCTTATGAAATCACAACTACAGTTGCTGGTGTTTTGTTTGGAAACAGGTGCCCTAACTGGTCCTAACTTTGTATTCTGGTGAGTTTTATAGTGCTGCAAGGAGGCCCCGCAAGACTTCTGTGTGTCGTGAATGCGTTTTTGATTTGTGACGGGTTCCAAATGATTGTGAAGATGTTGAGTTAAGACCCTTAAGTGCGACTTCTGAGTGTGATCTAACAGATGCCTGTTTTTTTTACATGTTTGGTTTAACAGAATGTGAAACTACAATTTGACATGAGTTCAAGTTAAACTATTTTACTGCAGAATGTGTGTGAATATAAAAGTAGTCAAAGACATTTAAGATGTGGCCATGCTGGTGTGTTGAGCATTTATTTCTAACATGATTGTTCTGCATGTTTTTATTAACTTTAGATTAGGTCAGCCTGCCTTTCAAACACTATGCATTTTAAGTCTAAATGTCCTCCGTCCGGCTGTCTCTACCAGGTGACCGTGTCCAACAGACTGGTGTCCTCACCCTGCTGTATCGTGACGAGCACTTACGGCTGGACGGCCAACATGGAGCGTATCATGAAGGCCCAGGCGCTCAGGGACAACTCCACCATGGGTTACATGATGGCCAAGAAACACCTGGAGATCAACCCCGACCACCCCATCGTGGAGACTCTCCGGCAGAAGGCCGACGCTGACAAGAACGACAAGGCTGTGAAGGACCTCGTCATCCTGCTGTTCGAAACCGCGCTGCTGTCCTCAGGCTTCTCCCTGGACGACCCACAGACCCACTCCAACCGCATCTACAGAATGATTAAGCTCGGACTGGGTAAGGAGACGAACATAATCAATATTAGTAGTTTTTAAATGCCTTTTAACTTGAATTGATCTCTAAAAAATAACTCTTGTACCTGTAGGTATCGATGACGACGACGTCCCCGTGGAAGAGGTCACCACCGCAGCCGTCCCAGATGAGATTCCTCCCCTAGAAGGCGACGGTGAAGATGATGCTTCACGCATGGAGGAGGTCGATTAAACCAACCCCGCCCCCCAGATTTCTAACACTTTAGCCTCACTTTTCAATTGTTCATCCTTAAAACTGCAGTTACTGCAAAACAAAGTCATTCATGTTGTGTGGTGGACCAGTGTTGCTCTTGCGTCCGGAGCGTTACTCTGCAAGACCTTTTTAAGAAAAGCAGTTTTTTCGGTTTTTGCTGTATAAGTTCATGGTGACAACACATGTTGTTTTAAAACGAGTACCCTGTTGCACTGAGTTTTAAATGTTGGAGCGGTAGATGTGTGAACATGGGAATGGTACATTCCATTATCAGATCAGGTCTGGTGGCGGGTTCGGGGAGGTTCTGCTCATGTGCAACACTGCACGCTGCATGGAGAGAGGACTGTATGATTCCTTTGCCTGAGTCCAGGCTTGTCTGTATTCCAAGTCTTGTTTTGCAAAAAATTAAAGATGTAATACCTTATGCTTTTGTCTTGGTTATATTTATGCTTTCTATGAGCATACTATTTCAGTATGCCAGAAAAAGAACTGAACTTAAAATATATATATTACCCCTAGTAAAGTGAAATCTTATACTTGGAGTTGAATTGAGGTGTTATTGATGTTACAGAGCTGTCCGTCAACTTCAGATGAACACTTTCATTACTACCGCATTGCATTGTGGGATTATGCCAGCGTTGCACCGGAAATAGTATGCAATTCACTTACTATCAGTTTCGGATATACTAGAATATCTCACATGCTGTATTTGTGTACTAAATGGCATGTATAGTACCACTACATGGTAAGCCAAAAATACCAGCATGCTATTCTGACCCACAATCCTCTGCACAGCGGATATATGAGCAAGAGGGTCAAAGTTCAAGACGCAATGTAATGAAGTATGTCCCAATAGTATGAATACTATAATATACTAAGTAAATCAGCTATATTGTCTCCTTACACCATTTTACATTAACATCCTTCACTACATACAAATTGTGGGATTTCATATTTGACTATAATTATCATTTGGGAACATTTGACTTGATGTTTTGGGCTGTTCCTCCAGGTGACCACTAGGTGGGGACATCCTCCATAAGTTACAAGTACAGCAGTGTCAAAGGTAGTTTTAGAGAAGGTTTTCTCAGAAATGTTCCATGTATATTTGTATCGGGTGGATTATAAACACACTAAATCTAAAGCAGTTTGGTGAAGTAATGTGTTCACACAAAAGAAAAGCGACTAACCATTATATTAACCCTTTAAATGTCTAGTGTAGCAGCAATGCTACGGTAGACATTTCTACAAAACATTAAATAATGTTGGAACTGTTTGATGGAAAAGGTGTAGTTGCTTCACACGAAGCTCAAAAAAATACAACTTTACACATAGAAAAAAATCCTTGGTTGACTATTGAGTTATTCAATAAAACTATTTTTTTCACTTGTTTTTTTTTTTAATTAAAAAAGACCTTTAACTTAAAGACTTTAGCTTAAATGTTTTTTTATATATATATATATTTATTTATATA
>CAKAOI010004548.1:0-30997 GCA_916701655.1 Sebastiscus albofasciatus | reverse complement strand
CACAATGATGTCCAACTTGTAAGGATCATGCATTTGTGGGATGAGCAGCACAGCTGATTATGTGGGTAGCGCCCAAGACATATTTGCCAAAATGCTCTGCCAATGGTAAACAATGTATTCTCCTGATAAGGAACAAGGAACAAACAAGACATATTGGCAACACTTATGTAACTCAGGCTAGCTCCTCTTAGGGTCACACAATTCAGTGTAACACCAGTTTAAGTACACAAAAAGGTTCAGTTTTACCACCAAATTATATGACTCTCTCTCTCTCTCTGTATCTATATGTGAATATTTAAAGGGTAACATTTTTTTGTTGAACACCTATAGCCATTTTGAACCTACTGGGACACCATTCCTGTTGACAAAGCAAGTAATAAAGTATAATATTAAACATTTGCAGTGTAAAAAGTGTAAAAATGTCACATAATTCAGTGTTACACCGGTTTAAGTACACAAACCGTTCAGTTTTACTATCAAATTATGTGACTCTCTCTCCATTTTACAGGGTAACATTTTTTTGTTGAACACCTATAGCCATTTTGAACCTACTGGGACACCATTCCTGTTGACACCTGTCAAAACAAAGCAAGTAATAAAGTATATTATAGTGTAAATGTAAAGCTAACTTAAGATAGCTCCTCTTGAGGTTACATAATTGAGTCTAACACCGGTTCCTGTACAAGTTGTACTACCAAATTATGTGACTCTCTCTCCATTTTACAGGGTAACATTTTTTTTTGTTGAGCACCTATAGCCATTTTGAACCTATTGGGACATCATTCCTGTTAACAAAGCAAGTAATAAAGTATAATATTAAACATTTGCAGTGTAAAAAGTGTAAAAATGTCACATAATTCAGTGTTACACCGGTTTAAGCACACAAACCGTTCAGTTTTACTATCAAATTATGTGACTCTCTCTCCATTTTACAGGGTAACATTTTTTTGTTGAACACCTATAGACATTTTGAACCTCCTGGGACACCATTCCTGGTAACAATGCAAGTAATAAAGCATGAAAATAGACATTTGCATTGTAAATGTATTGCCAAACTTAGGCTAGCTCCTCTTAGGGTCACATAATACTACTTACTATCAAATTATGTGACTCTCTCTCCTAATTTATAGCTGAATATTACAGGGTAACAATGTTTTGTTTAACACCTTTAGCCACCTATCAAAACAAAGCAGGTAATAAAGTATAATAATAGAGGTAATAGAGTAAATATAATAGAGTAATAGTGTAAATGTGAAGCTAACTCCTCTTCAGGTCACATAATTCATGTTTATGTTTAGCTAGCAGCTTGTTTTCAGACTTCATAAAAACCCACTAACATCATTATAATGATGAATCAGATGAATTAACGGTGAACTGACTTCACTGGCAGGATGACAACTACATGAGTCACCAGCCAGCCGAGCTTTACCACACCTAAAACACATAATAACAGACATGTAGTCCAGTTAGCTCTAAGGTTTTCTGTCGTTACCCCCATGAAGCAGCAGAAGAAGTCATTTTCCCCCTCAGTCTCTCTCTGTGGCTCCGACACCTGGAGACACCTGAGACTCTTCAGCCCGCAGACAGACTCACACAGCCCGGCTGGAGCAGAGCATGAAGCCGCCCGGAGCCCGGCAGGGTAAAGATGTGTTTTAATAATGATAGTGTTGTTTCGGACTCGCCGCCTTTAAGCTCTGATGTCTTCAACTTCTCCTCCTCAATGGCCGATGTGTTCACTCTGAGGCCGGAAACACCCCCCGACTCTACACCAGAGGAGGAGAACAGAACAGCGCCCCCCTGGAGGCGGTGCTGCCACGTGTCGGTGTGGAGGAGGAACTGCACTATAGGGCAAAGCTGGTTTAATTTTACAGAGCACATTTCAATACACAAAAGCAATTCAAAGTGATGATGCATGATGCATGGGGCTGTCAATAGGTTATACCAGGGGTCAGCAACCTTTACATTCAAAAGAGCCATTTTAGGCAACAAAAAAAAAATAATCTGGAGCCGCAAAACAGGCAAGTCTAATGCAGTGAGGGCCGAAGTGCAAATGTACTACGGAGTATTAGGGCCACATTTAGGGGGAAAAATGGGAGATTTACAGAATAAAGTCATAATATTAAGAGAAAAAATTCGTAATATTATGAGAATAAAGTCATAACTTTACATCGTAATATTGCGAGAAAAAAAGTCGTAATATTGCGAGAATAAAGTAATAACTTTACGAGAAAAAAGTCGTAATATTACGAGAATAAAGTTATAATATTATGAGAAAGAAGTCATCACTTTACGAGAAAAAAAGTTGTAATATTACGGGAATAAAGTCATAACTCTATGAGAAAAAAAGTCAGAATATTATGAGCATAAAGTTATAACTTTTACGAGAAAAAAGTCGTAATATTACGAGAATAAAGTTATAACTTTTACGAGAAAAACGTTGTTTTATTATGAGAAAAAAGTCGTAACATTACAAGAAAAGAACTTGTAACATTACGGGAATAAAGTCATAAATCAAAAAAGAAAATAACACGTAAAATTACTACTTTATAATATTATGACTTTATTCTCGAAATCTCAGATATATTTTTTTCCTCAATGTGGTCGTGCCGTTGTACATTTGACGTACAACAATGATAAATAAAAATGACAATGTAAACAAAAAACAGTTATTCATTTCCATTTTTAAAAATCCACAGGGAGCCACTGGAGAGGAGCTGAAGAACCATTGAAAATGCCATGACAGGTAAAGGTAGATAGACACAAGGTAGATAAGGATGTGTGCAAGCGGGAAGTCACAAAGATTTTAAGCAGTGATAGAAACAAGGAAACTATTATAAAATAATTTAAAAAATTATAAAATTATAAAATAAAGCAATAAAGCAAAGGTCAAAACTCCAGGTAATATAAAGAGAAACTTTATTGTGAGACCAACGCGATTTGTTTTTTTAACCGGAGGACCATCACGTCCACTCCATGCACTTAAGAAGTAGTTGGAGTTGTGCCAAAAACTACACAACAGTACATAAAGTAGTTAAATGAATTACATCTCGACCAGCTACAACATTAAAATGCACAGAGAAGTAATAAAAGATTCTTTTATTCATTATATAACATTCTTTTATCAGTCTAATTATTTTTTGTATTTCACCTTTTTACTCTGGCTTTTAATTGAGCTTTATTTATTTATCTGCCTAATTATTTACTGTATTTTACTGTTTTACTCCGGCTTTTAGAGCTTAATTTATTTACTTATTTATTTATCTGTCTAATTTTTTATTGTATTTTACCTTTTTAATCTGGCTTTTAGTTGAGATTTTATTTATTTATGTATTTATCTGTCTAATTATTTATTGTATTTGACCTTTTTAGTCTGGCTTTTAATTAAGCTTTATTTATTTATCTGTCTAATTATTTATTGTATTTTACCTTTTTAGTCTGGCTTTTAATTAAGCTTTATTTATTTATCTGTCTAATTATTTATTGTATTTTACCTTTTTACTCTGACCTTTAATTAAGCTTTTTTTATCCATTCATTCATGTATTTTAGTCTGTTTTGCTCATTGCTATATGTTGGTATACTAAGTTAGAGTTTCTAATCCTTCCTCTGGTGTTTCCTCACTGTTGATGAGATTTATGTTTATGTTTTTGTTGTTTATGTTTATTTATGTTTATTTATTGTGTGGGGCAATGTGTTACATTTTATTTGTATGAAAGGTGCTGTACAAATGAAGTCTGTTTGGTTGATTGATTGACATAAGAATACAACAGAATAAAAGTGTCCATTCTGAATAAAGACTATTATTATTACTTTTGATATTAGCTGACAATATAATGTACATATATAACATTTTGAATATGCTTTTTTTCCCCCAGCTGACACAGCAGGGGAAAGCCCAGGTGGATCTAATCCCGTTAACAATGGCTTTGTTAAAGTAAGTAAAGCCAGTGAGTAAGCGGTGAGCAATACCTGACACATCTAAAAGGAATGCTTTATTGTTATTACTTACACCTGGGCCTTTTTCTGCTATCACATGTCAAAATGTGTGCTGTGGAAAATATATGCAGGAATTTTACTTGTAATGGAGTGAATTTTACATTGTAGTATTTCCACTCTATTCCCTCAAATAAAGGATCGTCTCCTGCCACTGTTTATTTATGTAATAAATAGACTATAATTAAGTGCTTTTGATCAGAATTAATTACCACAAGTGGCTGGAAACATGCATCAGCGAGGCCTGCATGTTAAAGCAAGACTATGATACTACAGGATGAATAACATAGCACTTACACCCTGTTTCCACCACAGGAACTTTCCCCCCGCAACTAAGAACCTTTTGAGGAACTCATTGTGTTTCGACCGCAGGGTATAAACTGATTTCCAGGGACATTTTATAAATAATAAAATCTATTCTAAGGCAAATTAAAGGTCCCATATTGTAAAAAAGTGACATTTTCATGGCTTTTATATTATAAAGCAGGTTTAAGTTCTACATAAATACTGTGAAAGTACTGAAACACTTAATCCACAGTGAAATACACACAGCACCTATTCAGAACCTCTGCTTTTGAAACAAGCCATCAGGATTTCTGTCCATTTGTGATGTCACAAATCTACAATATTCAGTCCATTTAACAGTTTTAAATGTCAACATTCTAAATGTGTCCCTGTTTATTTCCTGTTGCAGTGTATGTGAATGACATAAGCTGGCAGGAAGTAAACATGGACCCAAGCTGTTGCCTAGTAACGCAATTCTGTTGCAATTCTGTTGCAATTCTATAGAAATGCACTGAAACACTGGGTGAATACAGGTATATTCAAGCAGACAGCATGAGGAAAATAAAGTTTTAAATAAAGTGTGTAAACATGTTCTAGTAGAAACACAAAATACAAGTTTGAACCTGAAAATGAGCATGATATGTCCCCTTTAAATCAGTGGTACAGGCGATGTAATGTAAAATAATGTATGTGTTATTTTATGTTTTTCTCCACAACCATCTGGCGACCCCTGGAAATTATCTGGCGACCCCTTTGGGGGTCTCGACCCCCAGGTTGAGAACCACTGGGGTGGAGTACTTAATGATGAGTGAAACTGGCTTATCTAACTTTTTCACAACAACTCTCTGTTGTAAACACAGCCACCATGGCAACACCAACATGACCTACAGTACACTGTGTATATATATATATAACAGGAATAGCTTGAGGCCATAGGCTCAATGGGGAAGTAGGTATAGTTTCATAACTCTCTGTTCTAGCTGTTTACCACAGACGTCTGTCTGAGCTGTTTCCAGAATAACTTCTCTTTGTGCACATGAATCTGCCACCGTCGAACCCTCACAGCACCGTTTACCTGATAAATCATTGCCTTTAGATAAAGTTAAGTGTAATTACTGCTGAGAAATATTCTGGCTAAAGTCCCTACATCACATTGTTGCCAGCTTATTATACACCCTTGTTTATAAAAGAGATAAAGCTGAGTGGAATTTCCAAGCCGCTCCACAGTCATTGTGTTATAAGAGCCATGAGGAAGAAAACACTTACAGGAAAACAAAAGATACACCTGACAACAGCAGCTGACAGGAAACACACAAGAGAACTGTGTTTTCATGAAAGAGCTTTGTCAGGGAGTGTACTCATTACAGTTTATTCTATAAAGTTATGATTCAGTAGGATGTATTTCCAGGAAAGAAATCATCACAGTAGTGATTTACCGTATAAGTTAAAATAAAAATAGATTTTCACAAGTGAGCTAAATTACATTACCTAACCTCTCCCTTCACTAAAATGACATATAAAATGCATATTGCTTCTTCTGTCTCTGTTTGCACATCTTTTATGAAGCTCTTTAATAAACCTGGAGCTACCAGTTTAGAGCAGACGGTGGATAATGTTCATTCGGGTGTGTACAGATATGACACATATCACTGATGCTCTTAAAGGATAACTTTGGTATTTTCCAACCTGGTCCCTATTTTCCAATGTTTTTGAGTCTAATGTGGGAAACACACTACACAAGAATCAAGACGATTTTGGGCCAGATTCCTCAACAATCATCAGCAAAGCCTCGATTTGTTGATGGTTATTAAGATTATCTTTCCAGATGTTCCTGCGGCGTGAGGTGTTTTTCTACATCCCTCCGATCGGCTCAGAAATCCATCCTGTCTGCTCCGATTTCAAACCGCAAATATTAAACATGTTCAGTATTTACGATCGGATATCCTGCTGTGTGCAGGGAACCCCGAAGACAACAACAATAGCCAATTGAGAAGCAAGATGACTGAAGAGGGAAGGACGACAACAACTGCCGTCACGGCGGCCGTGGCTAATGCATGAGCTAATGCAAAACGCGAAGCATAAAGTAGTAAAAATAAATAAACTAGACTGTTTATTTAACATTTCAGTACAAAAACTAACATTAACACTAACAAGTTACATTGACGCTGCTCACTTGCCCTCACAGCTCGTTTCACGGCTGCCGTCTACAGCGTTCTCCCTCAATACTGGACCAACTTTATAAACTGTTGTCCCCATTTGACACACACATATGGGATATAATATGGGATTGACAATGAGCGAAGTTACCTTTTAAACAAAGGTTAAAATGTCCGCAAAATTCCCCAGAAAAAGAGTACAATATGCAGTGAGTTTTTTCTCCATTTTATTACAAAATAAACAAACTGCTTACATTAAACTAGACAGGGCTGTGTAATTACACACCGACATACAGGAACAGTTACTGCAGATTAAGGATAAGATGAGATAAATAGAGAAAACTGCTTCACAACATGAAGTAGCAAACCTAAAAAAAAAAAAAAAAAAAATCAAGAAGATGAAGCTGCATTCTGTGTTACTAGTTTTCTAACAAATAGCACTGACGTGATTAGTTGTCTTCATAGGATTGCAGGTCTCTTTGGGACACACAGTTTTACATTTAGTAAATTAATTTTGTTCTGCCTCCTCTAAAAGTCTTTCTGTGGCTACAATGAAATAAAATGGCATAGCAGTGATAAAAGTTTGAGAAAATATGAAATAACAAGATTTGAATGTTCAATTTCTAGCCATTAAAGCTAGGTTAATGTGATAAAGAGGTAGAATTTTTTTTGTTGGATGTTGAACATGTTGATAGACAGTTTGGCACTCACATTGAGGCATGAGAAAAGAAGCAGATTATTCCAACCAGTGACTCAGAAATATAGATTTGTTTTTTATCCGTTCAATTAAGCGGAATCACTGTCGTCTGTCAGTGAGAAGTAAGATTTATATGGTGCACATATTTGTCTAGATAAAGGATAAATACAGATCAAATCAGGATGGACTACAAATAGAGGCATTATTTAATGAAAACAGCTCAAATGCAGCTTTTTTTTTTTCTTTTAATCAAAAGCCGCAGTGAAGCTTCAGACAATTTCAATATAGTTGTTAAGCCTACGATTCAGCTCAAAAATTCACACTGACCACCGACCTCCCGGAGATCTGGATGTCATCAAAAGGAAATAGAGCCAGAATCTGAAAGACAAAGATACAGAAAGTCACATTTTACTGAAGCCGTCTCTCATTATCCATCGCTGTCCTCACCAGATGATAAGAAAAACTAAATATCTGACACCCAGCGTGTGTTTGTTAAGTGTTGCAGCTGAAGTCAAGGAAGTAACGGTGACTTGAAAATAAATGCCGTTCAACTCGTTTTGTCACACAGCATTGGGATTTATAAGGATAACATCCTAATACTTTGTGACAAAACAAGTGACAAATACATAGTTACATTTTCTAGAAAGGCTCAGTCGATTCCTGGAACAGCTGGGCGCTGTCGTTTTTAGCAAATGCTACTCAAACAGGAGGAAATAGTGCATTTGTTAGGGACTATTTTAACCTGCGTATTGATACACGTTTGATGTGAGTATTAGTGGGTATGTATGTAGGATTGACTCAAAATAAACTTAATACTTTAAAAATAGAGGGATTATGTTCATCGTGATGAAGGAACATGTCACCCAGTGCAACAGTGCAGTGTTCATTTCATCAACTATGATTAAATATATTCGTCAACAACCTTTTTATCCGTGACTAAGACGAGACGATACGAGACGTCATCAAACACTAACTGTGATTATATCAACATGCAATATTGTTGATGAAAAAAAAAGACTAAAATGTAGTTTAAAAAATAAAAACCTAAAACAAAAGAGGAGACAAAAATTCATATTTATTTTTTTTCAATGCAGCAGTTATGTTTCCTGTGCTGCTAGCGCCATATCAGGACTACACCAGCAGCACAGCCAAGAGGACTCGGAGTAACTGATGGTACATGTCCACACTTCCCAACAACCTGTCCTAACATTAACTATTAAAGATCAAGGTCTAATCTAAAAAATCTCGTGGGAGTTTCCCCTTCTAGCCACTACCCGATTCGAGAGACGGGGTGTCGCCTTGCCCGCTCCTTATTTGCATAAAGTTGAGGTCTAGGCTACTTTATGTAAATCAGGGACGTCCAGCACGAGTCGCCGCCGCCTCTGGAAACTCCCGAAAAAACTACATTAACTGAAATGTTTAATATAATGTGAGGACTAAAAAAGACTAAAATATTTCAGACTTAATATGATAAAAACTAACAAGGACATTTGTCACAGGACTAAGCTGACAAAATGAACACTACAACAGCGTGGCTCATTGATGTGTTTTTTATAGTCGTTGGAAAAGACTGGAGCTCTACAGCACAGAGGAATAATCTATTAAATATGTATGGTGGTCCATCCCAGCAGTTTCCACCTGTAACCGTCAATCACAATAACTTACATCATCATTGCCGTCGGCCAGATCCAACGCCGTCTCGTCTTCCATGTTTCGCAGCATTGTGTCAGCGCCGGACTGGCAGAGGAGGTTTGCGATGGCGGCATCCTGTCTCCCCACTGCGAGGTGCAGGGGCGTGCAGCCGTTCAACATGGCAGCGTCCACGTTGGCTCCCCTGCTGAGCAGCAGCTTCACCGACGTGATGTCGTGCAGCTCGGCGGCGAGATGAAGAGCTGTTTTTCCACTGGTACCTTCCTGCGAGGGGCAGAGACGGAAAACAGCAATGAGAAATTCCAGAGCGACAAAAATACCATAAAGTAGGTCAATTTAATTTAACTAATTTTGTTAGTTGGATATTTTCCTGTTTGTAAGTATGCACATAATTCTTTAAATTTGGCATTCTGCAAGCTTGGAAGAAAAGGACCTAATTATAATAATCATAATAAACCGGATGCGAGGCTCGGTGATATGTTTGTCTGGTGATTTAAACTGAGAGGAATGTCTGGGGTAGTTTCTGGGACTGACTGCCATGTTCCCTTCCATCAATAGAAAGTTAAGAGTGGCTGGCCGGCCCAGCCTAATCATATCTCAAATCTAATTATGTCTCCATGAATCCTGCAGGAAGCCCTGAGCTCAGCTCATATCACTATCAGCGTTGCACAGGTGCAGCAGATTTATAGACAAGAACACAACATAAGGCCAGGAGCAGTAAACACAGTTTGAAAGGGATAAGTGTGATTATAAATACTGGTACATTTGCTGGATCGTATGAAGGATATTGCAGGGAAACCCGACCCAGAGACTAATTAAACTAACTGTAATGTTCTCTCATCCTCTTTTTCTTCAAAACATATGTTGAGAAAGACAATGTAGATCATGTAGTTTAAAGGATCATTTCTGTATTTTTCAACCCATTTGCCCATGTTTTTGTGTCAAAGTAACTAATGGGGACACTTTTTTTAACTGGTCCAGTATTGAGGAAGAGCGCTGCTGCTGCCAGTCACTAAACAAGCTGCAACGTAATCATTTGGGGCAACCTAGCACTGTCCATTTATGTCCACTAAAAGTGATTGTTTTTGCCACCGACAGGCTCATATTGTTATCATAAGTGTCTGATAACATTATGGAAAGATCCCTACAAGGAAATGAAATCTTTTTCTTACCTTTCGCTTTCTAATTATTATTGTGTCATGTGACTTGTTGCCAGAAGAGGAGTGGAGTGAGGAGTGTACCAAGTGTTGTTGTGACACTGTTGTGTCAGAGTTTGTTGTGTTGGAGTGCAGGAAACGTAGCTTAGTGTTATCTAAAAGATTTGCAATGTCATGGCTGAATTTCTAGATGATTTCGACAATCTGGATGTGACGTGAGATTTCAGAACGACAATTCTCCTAGCAAGACACACAATAACAAACAGACTGGATCAAACGAAACGCAGGAAAAATGATTTCTTTGTAGGGTCCTTCCTATGGTAAATGGTAAATGGATTTTCATTTATATAGCGCCTTTCTAGTCTTCCGACCACTCAAAGCTCTTTACACTACATGTCAACATTCACACACGCATTCATACACTGATGACAGAGGCTGCCATGCTACAGTAGGTGCCATCAGGATCTAATCTAAATACTCATTCACACACCGATGGCACAGCCTTTGGGGTTAAGTATCTTGGCTCAAGGACACTTCGACATGTGGATCAAACTGCTAACCTTCCGACTGGTGGGCGACCGGCTCTACCTCTGAGCCACAGCCGCCCCAGATTTCCATAATGTTATCAGACATTTATAATAACAATCTGAGCCTGTCATTGGCACAAACAAGCACTTTTAGTGGACGTAAATGACGGTGCCAGCCTGTTTAGCCAATTTCAGAAAGTGTTGTCCCCATTAGTCAATTAGGTTGAAAAATACCAAAGTTATCCTTTAAATGTTATGAGTGACAGGTTGAAGTCAAGGTCAGCTGGCGGCAGGTACAAGTTTATTGGCACAATTTGAAGCTTATTTGAAGTAGACCTTTGTTATTAAAAACCATAATAATCCATACTGATGCAGTAAAGTATGGAGTCATTTCACAGACTAACCTGGACATTCAGGTCTGCTCCCTTTTTCACCAGGAGCTTCATAATCTGATGTTGCCTGTTCAGAGCAGCCAAGTGAAGACAGGCAAGACCTGCAACGTACACAGCTTGTTTCAAATGTGGAACATGGAGCTCATTTTGAAGTCAACAGAGATTAGAAGAAAAAAAATATTTAAAAAAGAAAGTTTTTCCAAATAATAAACTGAAAGTGAGACCATGAAGACATGCTGCAGATCAACTACACCACCACATCTGTGCTAGCCTACTGTTGCTATTTCTAAACAAAGCTGTGGGACCAGAAATTACAGCCTCACACCCCCCATTTAATTTGTCCCAAACTGTTGAAGCTAGACGCTTTACAAAACTGAATTTGGAAGACTCATTTCAAATGTAATGTTTCCTTTAATGCAAGATTGGTTGAGCAACCGAGTTAATTATTTCCTTTAAAGAGCAAACAACATTAAAGATAAGTCTGGTCTCAAACGCACCAAAACGCCATGTTACATTTGGACATACTAAAAAAAAAGAGTTGCATAATCTGGGAAGTTCAAATTCAACTGCCCACGGACTAAATAATATCACACAGATGATGCAGACACATAAAATCCCCTTAAATAACAGCAATAAAGAGGCCCCGCAGGCAGCAGTTAAGCATTTTTCCTCACCTCTCCAGTTCTGGATCTCGAGGACCGGCACCAGCTTGCTGGGGGAAACGTCTCTGGTCATCTCGGTGGCGCACTCTGTCTGTCCGTGCTGGCAGGCCACATGGAGCGCCGTGTTGCCCTCCTGGTCCTGCAGCTCCAGGCTGGCCCCCTTCTCCACCAGGCCCCTCACCACACCTGTCAGGTTCAGGTAGGTGGCCAGATGCAACGGGCTCTGAGGATCAACGAAGACAAAGGAGGTGTAATGCGATCAAAACTACACGTCTCTGGTCACATTAAATACCATTTATTGATCATAACCAATGCATGTAAGAATGTTTTTAACAATTAATTTGTCTGGATTGATTGATTAATTGACACTCTATTGTCCTTCAACCCTGCCACTTCTACTTCAGTCACTACATTTCCCAGAATGCCTTTGAACAATCACCAGAGAACAGGTTGCATCCAGCTGTTGGTTATTCTTCTGAGTATAAAGAGACCAACAGAGATCTGTTCCACCTGATAAAGTAGCACCTTCTGTCCAAAACAAACAAAGACGTTGTGGTCGACTACTGTGGGCGTAGAACTTGAGATCTGTGATGGAATTGCTTCTGTGCAACACACGATAAAACTACAAAAATGCATCATCATGGGCTGCTTTTTTTTAAGCAGTATGCAAATGTCTTAGGGGGGATTTTCTTTTAAAAACCTAAAGAAGAATTCTTCTTCGTAATGTCTCCATGTGTGAGGTCTTAGAATGACTACTGAGAGGAAATTAAGCAACCAAAATGGCTCAGGCTAACTGAGTCACTGCATGAAGTGCTGAGTCTTAGCTTCAGATGTTTCCTTTTGACAGTTCTGTTAGTTTCTGATTTCTACACTAGCAGCAAGACTCTGACATCTCGAAGGACTGGAACAACTCCTCTCCACCCACATCCACACACAAGGATACACTCCACAGCTCCCTGTGGTTCCATTTCTACAGGAGGTAGAGGAGGGGAGTTTCCATTCAAAGTCCCTTATGAGCTAACGCTGGAACCACCCACAGTGACGTCCCTGAGAGAGGACGGACTGCAAATAAAGAGGAACAACGGCTCTCTAAAAGTACTGAGATATAAATAATGACACAGTTTCCACAATCAAACTATGAGGAAGTCACTTTGGATCAAAAAATTCCAGTAGAAGCTGTTTGTTTAGTGGAAAGAGTCGTGTTGCGCTTACCTGGTATAAATTGTTCTGGATGTCCAGGACTTCTTTTGGGAATAGCTGTATCAACTGTTGAGCAATGAATTCGTCTTCATGGATGATTGCTAAGTGCAGGATTCTACAGAAGTGGCAAAGAAAAACAAACATCTTTAGCCATCACGCTTGCAAAATCTTGCATGCCTACATTATCTTACATTGAGCAATCATCACCCTGAAAAGCAGTAATAGAGAAGTTCAGTAGTAGTGTATTTCAACAAGAGACAGTTAATGTTGCCTCATAATTTTCCTCGGTAAGAGACTACCTCGAAAGACACAGTGGGCTGAAGATTTCGTGGTTGGGGTATTGAGCAATATAAGAAATGTTTAAAGTACACAGCATAGCGAGTTGTTAAAGTAAAGGAGTACGTTAAAAGCAGCTATTAGTAGGTGCATCTTTGTAGGCTTTAGTAGACAAAACAAAACAAAAACACACTAACCTCAAACCCTGAGTGGGAAGTTGTAGCAAACAAATGTGTGCAAAAAGCAGGAAATGGCAGCGAGCATTAGTGCTTAATTTAGACTCAACCAGAGCAACACAAAGAGCCTCGTCTGTTTAAACGGATTCAAATCAAAGTTTAGCTTTAAGCTGCTTTAAAAGGCGAAAGCCGGAACTAATTTCTATTCAAAAAGCAGGAAGTTATTTTATTAAAGCGTATAGTGTGCTGTAAAATGTATGTTTCTGCAGCTGCTGTGCTCTCTTAAAGAGTTTAAATGTCAACCACTCAGAGACCGACAGACAGACAGACAGACAGTGTGGGATCAAACGTCGCCACAACGTCTCACTGCAGACAGTTAAATATCACACACATTAGTTTGACTGGGTTTAACTTTAATTACTTTAGTGGCTCATTGTGATAATGTTATTTTCGTTAAGTCTGCATCCTAGAAAAGACATTAAATACAACTATATAATTCACTTAATCATCAAAAGTATAATAAATGAATAATAGTGTATTAGTAACGATTATTTTCCTTGTTGATTAATATGACGATTATTTTCTCGATAAAATGTCAGAAAATGGTGAAAAATGTCAGAAAATGGTGAAAAATGTCAGAAAATTGTGAAAAATGGCAATAAGTGTTTCCCAAAGCCCAAGATGACGTCCTCAAATGTCTTGTTTTGTCCACAACTATAAAGATATTCCGTTTAATGTCATAGAGGAGTAATGAAAGCAGAAATTATTCACATTTAAGAAGCTGGAATAAGAGAATTTTGATTTTTTTTTTCCTTTAAAAATGACTCAAACCGATTATCAAGCTAATTGATTAATCGTTGCAGCTCTATTTGTCTGACTGATTTAACACATACCTGTCCGCAAATACAGTGCAATGGATGATATATTACTTGTGCCTTTTAACTGGTCAATCAATAAAATCTACTTGTATTATCTTCAGCGTCAATTCTTTGCTGTTGTTTTATAATATAATATAAAAACTAACCAGGGGACTCAACAATAATGATTAACAAAATGGAAATCTTCAAAGACTTTCACTTTCTGAAAAAAAAAAAAAAAAAAAGCTGCAAATATCCTTGTTAGATTTTTTTAAAGGTTAATTAACTTGTGGAATAAAGTCCACTCCTGTTAATCATTAAAAATGTGTTCAAAAAGATTTAATTGGGACTAAAAAAAACATTATATTATGGGTTGGAATCAAAGGATTAGTCACGATATGACACAATCATGTTGCCAAAGCTTAAATTACGATCAGGAAAGAGATGATTCTTTGGTTTTCTTGCAATATTGTGAATAAACCACAACACCACCAACATCACCAATTCTGTGTAACTGGTGAGGAGACACCGCTCTGACGTAACAACTTTCTAAAAAGAGGGAACTGGTCATTTACAGTACCTGTGTAGTGTGTTACTGATTATTACTAGAGCTGAATAATTAGTGTGTCGACAGAAAAATGATCAGACACTGTTTTGATTATTGGTTAATCGTTTCTCCATTTTTCAATTAGATGGTAGTAGCTTCTCGAATTTGCTTTCTCCTCTTAAATTAAAGTAAACTGAACATCTTTGAGTTTTTGACTGTTTTTTGGACCAAATAAGTCATTTGAATTTGACTTTGGCCTCTGGAAAAATGTGAAGAGCATTTTTCAGTATTAACGCAGCAAAAGTGCCCTCTTCGGTGAACCTATGGTAGATAAAACATGAAGCAGTGCCCTCTAGGGTGCCCTTCCAGTAGAGAAAACATGATAAAGTGACCTCTGGTTCGCCCTTCCAGTAGAGAAAATGCAATAAAGTGACATCTAGGGTACCCTTCCAGTAGAGAAAACATGACAAAGTGCCCTCTAGGGTGCCCTTAAAAGGCAGAAAACATGGCAACGTGCCCTCCAGTCTGCTCTTCCAGTAGAAAACATGTAATTAAGTGCCCATTAGAGTGCACTACAGTGCATAAAACATGATAAAGTGCCCTCTAGGGTACCCTTAAATAGAGAAAACATGATAAAGTGCCCTCTAGGATACCCTTAAATGGAGAAAACGTGATAAAGTACCCTCTAGTCAGCCCTTCCAGTAGAGAAAACATGATAAAGTGCCCCCTAGGATGCCCTTAAATGGAGAAAACATGATAAAGTGCCATTTAGGGTGCCCTTTAGTGGAGAAAACATGATAAAGTGCCGTCTAGGGTGCCCTTTAGTGGAGAAAACATGATAAAGTGCCGTCTAGGGTGCCCTTTAGTGGAGAAAACATGATAAAGTGACATCTAGGGTACCCTTCCAGTGGAGAAAACATGATAAAGCGCCCTCTTGGGTGCCATATAGGCTGCCCTACATGCTACAAAACCCTCCGCATGCAACTGGTGCCTTTTTTAGTTTGCCACTGTTTTAAACCATACATATTTTAAACCATGAACTGGAAAAAGCTTAACTGAAGGAAACAGTTTTCTACTTAAAATCTCTATGTTAAATGGAAATTAATCTATCAATAAATTATCCCAACATGGGTTTAAGTGTACTGATAATGTGTCTCACGGGAAAGCACCAAGACATGTAGCTGAATAAGTTAAATGTGTGCAGACCAATAGATCTGCCCTACCAACTGCTCAACCTTGTGAGCAAACCTCTTACTGTGAAAGGGACTTCCTGGTTTGAGTAAGACTTGAATGAATAAGAACTAAAAAAAAAAAAATCCCACGGGGGGAAAAAAGTCATGTTTGCATGATTCTCTCTCAGTCTAAGCAGCACAGTGTTTCAGGTGTTTTTTTTCCCCTCCCAGGTATCTATAGTTAGGGTGTGAGAATGAAACCATGTGGCTCAAACAACCAGCGAGCGGAAATGAAAAGAGGTCAGAGACACAACAACACTTGTACAATGCTGGGACTACATCAATCACTGGGTTACACTAGCAGAGGCTGCAGGAGTCATTAGCACGCCTGCTTTTATGTCAAAACAGACCTGATGACTTAGCAACACAAGATGAATGGGTCACACGAGAAACATGGGCTGATAAGGCTGTGTGAGGAGGTTGGGCTGTTTGGATTGTGTGCAAAAAAAAGAGAAAAAAGCAGCGGTTTCATTGACGCAAAGTGAGAAATGAACAGCTACTGTGACAGGTAACTGACATTTCTAAGATGTCTGGTCTGGTAGAAATCAAAAGAGAAAGAACGACAGTGAATTGTGGGATCCACCAATAATAACATGCACATACTGTCCTATCCTGATCAACAAGTTTCTGGGATCAAAAGGCGTCCACACTGCTGCTGCTGCCTCACAGCATGTGCTTTGTCTGCGCTGCATGGGGAAGTCCAGGCCTATCTGTTTCACTTCTGTTTTCTCACTGAGACGCCTCACAGGAGTCCATCCACATTCATGACATGGACAAAGTTCATTACAAAAAAAATAGTCTGCAGTATTGCCAACATGAAATCCCCTTCAAAACCAGTATCAAATGAAGAACTGAACTCTCCATTAACTTCCATTTATGGGTGTTTTAATCATCTCTAGTGGCATAAATAAGAATATATTAGCTGCTTGCTCCACAAATAGAGCTGAAACAACAGAAAATTAAACATTTAGGGCCATTTTTTCAAGCAACAAGATGCCTGATGATTCTCCAACAGCTTCTCAAATGTGAGGATTTGCTGTTTTTCTCTGTTTTACATCATTGTAAACCTAATATTTGTAGGTTTAGGACTGTTGGTCGGACACAACAAGACATATTAAAGTGTTCCCTTGGACTTTGGGAACTTGTGACGGGATTTTTTCAGACTATTTTCTGACATTTTATAGATAAAACAGATTAATCAGTGATTCAAATAATTATTACTTGCAGCCCTAACCACCAGAGCTGATGTTAAAAGAAAGCAGAAGGGGTAAATTAACTCTATTTTAGCAAACATTATTGGTGAAAAAGATGGTTAAAACTGAATATATTTCAGACAGTTAATAATACAAATTCTGGGGTAAATTGCCTCTCTTTTAGCTGATATTATTGGTTTAAAAGTGGTTAAAATTTAATACATTTCAGACAGTTAATAATACAAAATCTGGGGTAAATTGCCTATTTTTTAAGGAAAATATTATTGGTGAAAACTCTGGTTAAAACTGAATACTTTTCAGATAACTAATATTAATAATAACTAATATTAAAAATCCTGGGGTAAATTGAAGAATACGTTACCTCTCTTTTAGCAAATATTATTGGTAAAAAAGTTTGTTAAAACTGAATAAATTTCAGAACGCTAATATTAAAAAATATGGGGTAAATTTAAGATTAAATTGCCTCTCTTTTAGCAAATATTATTGATAAAAAAGCTGATTAAAATTGAATACATTTCAGACAGTTAATAATAAAAATTCTGGAGTAAATTGCCTCACATTTAGCAAATATTACTGGTGAAAAAGCTGGTTAAATCTGAAAAATTTCAGAGATCTAATATTAAAAAATATGGGGTAAATTGAAGAATAAGTTGCCTCTTTTTTATCAAATATTATTGGTGAAAAAGTTGGTTAAAACTGAATAAATTTCAGAGAGCTAATAATAAAAATTCTGGAGTAAATTGCCTCACTTTTAGTAAATATTATTGGTGGAACAAGCTGGTTAAAAGTGAGATAAACATGCAAGACACCATGTTTAAACTTCCCCCAGCAGCAGTATAAGCAACAGTAGGCCTTTCAGCAAAAGACAAAGTTCAGAAAATATTCACTTTTTCATGAGAAAATGAGAAAATAAACATAAAACCTACGTGTCTCCATCTTCAGTGATAGTTGTGAGCAAGTTCTCCTCCTGTTCAGAGAGTTCAGAGCCTTGTTTCTGCTCCTCCTGCAGCGAGCAGTCGTCGACTATCTCCGACAGACTCTCCACCTCCACCGTGATGGACGAGGAGCCGTAGGCTGAGTCCAGGCGCTCTTCTCCGGTGGAGGCGGAGGAGAACTTGTTGTTGTCCCCCCTCGGCGGCCCGCTGAAGTCGGAGCTCGGAGGCTCCCGGTGTGGCTGCTGCTGCTGTTGCTGCTGCTCCTCCGACAACGACGACGACTTCAGTATGGAGCGATACGAGTCAATCCCCGAGTCTGTGCGGTTGTCCTCCAGCAGCAGCTCGTCTTTCCTACAGTCGTCGCTCGCCATGATGGAGGAGGTGTTGCTGGGTTTCCCCCAACCGTCCCAACCGTCCCAAACCGTCAATCCCCGGAGGATTTAACGGCTACTAGCGGGTGTTATCGCCGCCGCTGCTCGGTTCTCGGTGGTTGTGTGACTCTGAGGAAACCACCGCTCCTTTGTGAAACCAAACGCTTCGTTTCATGCCACTTAACTGCTTAATACCTCACCTTTTTTAATCGATTATAGATTGATTTAAAAAAAATAAAGTTTTCAAACGGTCATTTTCAAACTTTGGTGTTTTTAAAATAAAAACAACCGTTAAGAAACTAACCGTCGATTAGATATCCGGTAACAGCAGCATTGAGCTCGAGCTCCGGGCGGAGAGCAGATGAGCAATGAAAGAAGAGAAGTTGACATGTGAAACACGAAGCTGTTTTTGTCACGCGGGGGAATCCCCAGTGCGCGCGCCACACACACACACACACACACACACACACACACACACACACACACACACACACACACACACTTCAACAAGCGAGCGTCACGCTCTTCCGCGAGCGTGACGCTCGCGGAAGAGCGCGAGCTTCACGGTCCAACAGTCAGTAAAAGCGGAAGTGATGCGGAAGTTTTCAAAATAAATACGTATTTTAAAAAAATAATCACAACTTCAGCGGGTTATTTAAGAAGAACCATACAATTTATTATTAATAGACTCACCTAAAATAACACAACAAATAGCTTCTCCCTTAAGTAAACTGTATTCCTCAATAACACAATACATTTTCTTTTGTTTTAACAGGAAGTCTTAGCAGCAGTGGTTGCAGTATGAAACCACACTTTATTACTCAAGGGATTTCAGGCCTTTTTCTGAGAAGCTGCAAAACCTGAACCTGAATCTTATTCAATTTAATTTGACAGTGACACTGCATGATAATTAGTGCTGCTATGAGCTTGTGTGTAGGAACAAAGGCAATGTCAATCTGGACTTTGACAAACAGTATTACATAACTTCACAATATGCATAGTTGTTTTGCATACCTACATATTTGTGCAGGAGCGCCAGTATCTTTCCAGTGATGCATTCAAACTTAGGTGGGGTATCATAATAACACACTTTCTGGATATTTTATACAAAAGTCTCTATATAAAACTACTTAAAATATATATATTTTGTTGCTACTTAATTGGAAAATCCAACAAAATATTCCGCTTCAATCCATATTTGTTGGCGTTGAGCCTTTTGAAGCTGTTTTTGTCACGCGGGGAATCCCCAGTGCGCGTGAGCAAACACACACATACATATAATACACATGCACGCGCCGGAAGCACAAACTTCAACTGGAAGATTATTCAATTTAATTTGACAGTGATACTGCATGATAATTAGTGCTGCTATGAGCTTGTGTGTAGGAACAAAGGCATTGTCAATCTGCACTTGGACATACAGTATTACACAACTTCACAATATGCATAGTTGTTTGCATACATGTGCAGGAGCGCCAGTATCTTTCCATTGATCCATTCAAACTTAGGGGGGTATTATTCAAAAGTCTCTATATAAAACTACTTAAAAAGATATATTTTGTTACTATTTAGTAGGAAAATCTAGCAAAATATTCTGCTTCAATCCATATTTCTTTGCTTTTAGCCTTTCAAAAACAACATTTTCATTTGCTCTCCCGCTTGACGCACACAAAGTGCCTGCAACTGTATTAACAGTGCGGTCTAACAACACCATAAATTACATTTATTTAACCACAATAACAAAAAAAATCTATTTTGACTCTACATTACACTATTATTGTAAAAATAATTAAAGCTGCAGTGTGTAGAAATGGAGCAAATATGACTAAAAAAAGTCATTTTTATAAAACGTTCTCTATATCCCGACAGTAGTGTATGAGACGGGTACAAAATAAATCATGTGCCTCTGTGTCTGTGTATGCACTTTGACATACAGTAACTGCATAACAATATGCACAGTTGTTTTGCATGCCTGTGCAGGAGCGCCAGTATCTTTCCATAGATACATTCAAACAATAACTTAATTCATCTCAGTCAAGAAGGGAAGAAATGCTCCTATTTGTCAGTATTTATTGCTGTCTTGGACAGAAGCCTGTATACGGGAAATGATAATGCATGTAAGCAGAGTTTAAAGTTACAATTTTTGACCTCCCAAAAGTTTAGGAATAACCCAGCTATCATTTCTCGTTTCCTCTTCCGTCTCGAAAATGCTTGTTGTGGTTTGGCCGTTAGAGGGCTCACTTACATAGCTACTGCCGAGGGCCAGATTCATCATAAATATAGTCTATAATACAATACTGACTGTCAGAGAGAAACCTTTACTGCTGCCAAGAGCCGCCATCTGTTTTCATATCATCTACTGTTGTGTTTACTTATTCCATTTCATACCAGCAGTCCAGTCCAATGTCCACACTGTGGGCTACAATAAACAAGGACTCATGTGCCAGGATTATAAGGTAAAGGGTTCCTGTGTAAATAGTGATGTTTGCAAAGGAGAAACAGAAAGGGCAGGAATGTAGAGTAATCTTTTATACATTCATCATCTTCTATTTCACATAAAAAACACAAAGTCTGTAATCTTAAAGATATATTAAATCTGCATCATAAAGAGGATAACAGTATTAAAGGACCAGTGTGTAACATTTAGGGGAATCTATTGGCAGAAACAGAATATAATATCAATAAGTATGTTTTCTTTAAAGGTCCCACATTGTAAAAAGTACGATTTTCATGTCTTTTATATTATGAAGCAGGTGTAAGTGCTTTATTAATACTGTTAAACTATCAAAACACTCAATATACGGAGAAATACACACAGCCCATATTCAGAAATTGTGCGTTGGAAACAAGCCGTTAGGATTTCTGTTCATTTGTGATGTCACAAATATACAATATTTAGACCATTAGACAGTTTTAAACATAACAATTCTAAATGTGTCCCAGTTTATTTCCTGGTTGCAGTGTATGTGAATAACATCAGCTGACAGGAAGTAAACATGGACCCAAGCTGTTGCCTAGTAACGTAATTCTGTTGCAATTCCGTTGAAATGCACTAAAACGGAGCGTTTCAGACAGAGGGTATACGGGTATATTCAGACAGACAGTATGAGGACAATAATATGTTCTTTGAACATTACAACATGTAAATATGTTCTAGTAGAAACACAAAATACAAGTGTGAATCTGAAAATGAGCACGATATGGGACCTTTAAGCTCTGTCAGTACTGAATATAGCAAAATGAATCAGTGTTTATGTGAATAAACAGCAGAACTACAAATACAGATTATGAATGACAAAGACGAACAATTCAATCATCTACAGATAACAAAAGATGTCACAACAAAAAAAAAACATAAACCCCATCATGAACCGCCCATACTTTCTGTTGTAGGCCTATTGTACTATATACAGAACATTATATTGTTTCCCTTGTGTCTGTGGTGCTCAATAGTGAGTTTACTGTAGGGGTTGAATATTATGTTTTGATATAAAATGCAAAGCATAAGTCTATATTTCTGCAGTAACCAACTCTTTTTTTTTAATTATTATTTCTAACAGTATTATAGCCCAATATGTTTTTAAAGGGGATATCATGATTATCATAATTTGTCCATGCAGGGAAGGTCATGCAGCTAATGGGATGCATGAAGGGGGTGGGCGCCTCTCTGCAGCACCGCCTCTGTGTTGTGATTTACTTCAACAGGGAAGTGCATGTGTGTGTGTGTGTGTGTGCGTGTGTTATTTACATTGTGGTGTCACACGTGCCTCTGCCTGTCGTCTTTGTCTCCTGCTTCACAGCTTCTCTGGCTGCCATGGGCACAGCCAGCAGGGAGAGGAGAGGAGCTGACTGAAGCCTGGACCATTTTCACTATAACATCGCATCCCTGCAGCAGCAGCAGTCTCCATCATCAGCATCTTATAGTCGGTGCATCGCTGGAGGAGACTCAGACTACTTGTTTTTTTGCACGTCTGCCCACCTGGAAGAAGAAGAAGATGCTGGGATGATGCTGGGATGAAGCATGTTTTGTGCGTTTCGTTTGGATGACGTGCAGAGGGGTTCTTGCTTTCTTTATGTTTCACCCTGATTTGGAAAACCCCCATCCCATCAGGAGATCCATGACCCGGTTTTCTCATCATCATGTCCCCAGCATCGGCTGCATCGGCTGCACCGGCTGCATCGGCCAGTGAGAGCAGCACCACCACCACCACCACCTCCACCACCACGGTGCAGGAAGAGGAGCCGGACAGCCCCAGAGAGGAGGTGAGGAGGACGCATTGTTTTGCAAAGAGAAGGCCAATTTTCCCCTCACACACAAATGCATCACGGGGGGTAAATCCAGCCTTTAATTAGTGTGTCATTGGTATCACAGTGGAATCCCCATAATCTCAGTCTCATCATCAGATTTTGGAGATTATAGGGTTTAATTGGTGCCAATAATGCGCACTAAACAGTATTAGTTGTATTAAAATAGTTATATTAATGGCCTAATATGAACCTGTGCGTCCAAGCGCGCACCCGAGAGTGTGAACGTGCATGGATGTACTCCTGTTTATCTCCCCTCCAGACAAGTTTCCAAAAATGAGGTTCGGGGACCACTTGTGGGTCCTGGAAAAGGTCCACGCAGGTCCTCAGGAAACTGAAACACATCTTGATAACAATATATATATCACAATATAGCATTTTTTATGGTAATTCAATAAATAAATAGTCTATATGAAATAACCACATGGTAAAGCCTATTTTTGTGAAATAAATACTTGACAATATGCTCTCATTATAAGAACCTGAGTGCAAAAATGAACTGTTTTAAAGGGGACATATTATAAAAAAGTGAGATTTTCATGTTTTTTTATTATAAAGCAGGCCTAAGTCCTATATAAATACTGTGAAAGTATCGAAAAGCTCAATCCACAGGGAAATACACACAGCCCGTATTCAGAAACTCTGCATTTGAAACAAGCTGTCAGGATTTCTGTCCATTTATGATGTCACAAATATACAATATTTAGACCATTACACGGATTTAAACATAAACATTCTAAATGTGTCTCAGTTTATTATTCCTGGTTGCAGTGTATGTGAATGTCATCAGCTGACAGGAAGTACACATGGACCCAAGCTGTTGCCTAGCAACGCAATTCCGTTGAAATTCCGTCGAAATGCGCTAAAATGGAGCGTTTCACACAGAGGGTAAATACAGGCATATTCAGGCAGACAGTATGAGGAAAATAAAGTTTTTTTTAACATTACAGCATGTAAACATGTTCTAGTAGAAACACAAATTACAAGTATGAACCTGAAAATGAGCATAATATGGGACCTTTAAGTGAAATTATAGAGGAAAAAGAAACGAATATAGGCCTAGTCTATATCATCATATTGCCCAGCCCTAACTGTCACTGTTACAATGACAGTATATACGAATGGCTGTTTTCTTCAAATGTTTCAGTTATTTTCCCATTAGAAAACTCCTAACAGGAACTACATCTATATGGGGGTTTGTTACTTTAAAGACAAAGAAGTGTTGCTCCAGATAGCGAGTTGAACTCTCTGTGAGGACAGATGTGAAATGTTATAATAACAGAGCATAGCATCCCTGTATTGACACCATTAAGACAGAGAGACGCACATCAAAATGTTTCCTGCATTGGGAAATAGAAATTCATTAGGGATCTTTTGCCTGAGTAAGAAATCTAATCTTCTTTCCCCCTTCTTTACTGTCACCGTGTAGACGTCCCCTTCAAACACACATGTTGTATAAGTTACATATCCATTACACAAGAGGGTTTTTATATAACCCCCGCTGGTCTTATTATGTCAAGAGAAAGTGTCCGTGAGTGAGAGAGGCACTTAGTTAAAGGCACCACGGTCGTCTCATGAATGAATTGAGAAGCTTCTCTTCAGTCTTGATGGTTCTGACTGAAACATTTGTTTTCTAAAATATTGATTACAGGCTGTTTTATGGATTTTATCCTTCCTGTAGAAACAACAACTTTCATTCCGTTCTCTTTTATTTTAGAAATTTAAAGGTCCCACATCATGCTCATTTTCAGGTTCAAACTTGTATTTTTTGTTTCTACTAGAACATGTTTACATGCTGTAATGTTCAAAAACCCTTTATTTTCCTCATACTCTCTGCCAGAATATGCCTGTATTTACCCCTCTGTCTGAAACGCTCCGTTTTAGCGCATTTCAACGGAATTGCGTTGCCAGGCAACAGCTTGGGTCCATGTTTACTTCCAGTCAGCTGATGTCATTCACAAACACCGCAACCACAAATAAAGTGGGACATACATTTTGAATGTTTACATTTAAAACTGTGAAGTGTTGTACAGTTGTGACATCACAAAGTTACAGAAATCCTGACAGCTCGTTTTAAGGCACAGTTTCTGAATACAGGCTGTGTGTATTTCACAATGGATTCAAGTGTTTTGATACTTTCACAGTATTTTTATAGCACTTAAACCTGCTTTATAATAAAAAAGACATGAAAATCTCACTTTAATGTTAAAGCATCCATATAATGTAAAGTGTAAACGTTTACAGACATTACTGTAAACCAACAAAGGTGAAATTGGGATATAAACATGCTGTCTGGTATGCTGAATATCCTAAAAATAATAGTTGCTTTTTGTTCTCTGTATGTTTAGTTTTAAATTGTTTTACATGCTAGTGTGAAGGGACAGTACAATATAGAGCTAATTACTCGATTAATCAATTAGTTGTCAACTATTAAATGATGGATCTCAGATATTTTACTTAAGTAAAAGTATTAGCATCAAATTAAACTTTAAGTATCAAAAGTAAAAAATACTCATTATGCAGAATGGCCCTTTTCAGAATCATATATATTATATTACTGCGTTATAATTATTAAAACATTAATGTAATGTTGCAGCTGGTGAAAGCGGGGCTAATTTAATTGCTGTATATACTGCTGGGTAGCTTAATCCATAATAATACATCATAATTTATTTGTTGATTTATGTTTTGTATTTTAATCTGAATCTGCAAAGTAACTAAAGCTTTTAAATACATTTAGTGGACTAAAAAGTAATATCTAAATTGTAGTGGATTAGAAGTATAAAGCATTAAATAAGTACAAGTACCTCAACATTTAGTAAAAAGTACAGTACTTGAGTAAATGTACACTATTGCAATTACAAATATGTATTGGTACAGTTTAGAAGCAGCTTTTAAATCCAGCAGATCACATTAAAATTACACTTATTTTGGAAACATAAGCTCAGTTATTTTCCTTGATATTTCTCTTTCACTTTAGGAATAAAAAACACTTGTCGGTTTTTCCTCTTTCATCTGCTTTGGGTGTCCCTGCGTGACACATTTGTGAGGTATTTCCCCGCCTGTATGCTTAGTAAGAGATCTTTTATGCTGTTCAACCGGGCCACAGGAATGCCTTTGTCTAATGCATCAGAAATGTCACCACCACTGTGTTCATATGGTGAGTCACTTCCTTCCTTCTCTGCCATCCATATGCCCAAAGAACAGCATAACCATCTCAAGCAGGGACTTTTTAATGGAAAAGTAACTTCATCTCACTGTTCCTGAAGCCTCTCTGGTATAATTCTTTAAATCAAGGGTGAAACTGGCGTGTAATCGAATTTTGCGAGCGACACCTTCATTTACATATCTGCAATTCTTTCATTTAGCTGCATGTTTTCAATCAAATACCGCCACGTACAGGTTTGTTTGGTTTCCATTAAAACGTTTCCTTCCACTCAACTGTTCGTCATTATTCCTGCTGCTTAAAACAGAGGCTGTAATGTGTAACATGAGCCACAAAGTATGTCATGTTGTATTGATTATAGTTGTCGAGCGTGTGCAGGATGCTAGTGAGTAAATACTCCTTCTGCAGTATCTCAATGGGGAGTTTCAATGTTAATCCCTTTTACCCCGTGGGGTGTAGCCTTGGCTCGGTGAGGGACTCAGGGAGCATGTGGCCAAGGTGGGGGAAGATAATTATGGAGGAAAAACATCTATTATTTATGCTCACTCAAAGAGCACAGAGCTGACATATTGAATTCAATACATCAATGCGGTGATGCTGGTTGTGGTCGCACGTATGCAGGGGGCTGCTGTCCTATCTATGTAAGAGATGGACAGGATAACCTTTGTTTTTACAGCTGAATCAGTGCTGCTACAGTACAACATACAGTAGGCTCTGCCCTAGTGCGATGTCTGTTATGCAAATTCTTTGAATGAATTTCATTATAATTCAACCTTTCCTGCGGCTTTTGAATCCCTGCCAGGTTTGTGTGGCAGCGTTTACCAAAAGGCGTGACTATAGCTGTTGATGCAGGCGCTGGGGCTCGCTGTGCCCCGCGGCGATAAAGGATGGCACCAGCTTTATGCTGCCAGAGTCAAACGACTGCTTTTTTCTGGCTGGCCTGACATTAAAATGCGTAATCTACCCCTCAGAATATCTCTGCTCTTTACTGCTTTTCTTGCACACATGCACCGTGGCCATGTGCACAACCACATACCAGTCAAACAGAAGCTCACAGTGCACCTTACTGACATCAACGTAAATACTTAAAGGGGACCTATTATGCTTTTGTGTTTTTTTCCCTTTCCTTTAGTGCGTTATATTGTTTTTTCTGCATATAAAAGGTCTGCAAAGTTACAAAGTCCACGCCAAAGGGAGTTACTCTCACCCACAGAAACACTGTTCTGCCTTTTCCTCCGTAACGTGGTGATGTCACCAAGTAACACATTTGCATAATACCTTTCTAGCGGCTAGTTTGGCACGCCCTCAAACAAAGTTAGGAGTGGAGTCCGAAGAGTTTGGTTCGGTTGACCAATCACAACAGAGTGGACCAGCTGACCAATCAGAGCAGACTGGGCTTTTCGGGAGGGGGCGGGGCTCAAACAGAGCGTTTCAGACAGACGGTGAAAAGAGCTGCTGCAGCACAGACGGTGTGAGGAGAATAATTTTGAACATTAAAGCATGCAAACATGTTCTAGTAGAAACCCCAAATACAAGTATGAAGCTGAAAATAAGCATAATAGGTCCTCTTTAACGTTGTGATTTTGCATTAATCAGACATTTTTTCTTGAATTTGATTATAAGAGTGGGTGAGCCTTTTGATCATAACAAGCACGGACCAAAGCAAGAGCAGTTGCCTCGCGGCTCATGCATAAACTATGCAAAAGCACTTACAACGCAGAATATTTCCTTGAATATTTCATATGCATGAGCCACTACTTTTTTAACTTCTTCTAACTTTATACCTAACAGATATTTAGGTCATACTTGTGTTCATCAATTCAATTACAATTTTATATTGGAGTGTGTAAATACAGGTAATATATAGCCTTTATGTTCCTAATTGCTTTGAGTGTTTTTGACAGTTATATTCTGAGGAGTTGTTATGGCAATACCATAGACTGTATATAAGAAGTGGACGTAGACACTGTGACGTCACCTGTTGGTTTGTGGACTGCCGTGTTGAAGCCTCGAGTTCGGCATTTTGGCCGTCGCCATCTTGGTTTTTTGCAACCAGAAGTAACACGAGAGGATGAATAAGACATTTTTAGGTGATCTAAAAGGTTATAATTAACTTTCACGAGCTTAAAACAGATTGTGAAAGGGTTGAAGTTGTAAGACGAAAACACAGACAACTCCCAGACCGGACAACGCCGTGGTAGCGACCTGTCAATCACAAGGTAGCCCCGCCCTAAAGCATCCCCTGCTTTATGGTCTATTTGACTCTAAATGGGACCATAATTTACTAAATGAACATCATGCTGTATTGAAGAAGACTTGAAACTAGCGATTGAGACCATAAACTCATGTTTACAATGTTTACTGAGGTAATAAATCAAGTGAGAAGTCATTTTCTCATAGACTTCTATACAATCAGACTTCTTTTAGCAACCAGAGGAGTCGCCCCCTGCTGGCTATAAGAAAGAATACAAGTTTAAGGCACTTCAGCATTGGCTTCACTTTTCACACCATGGAGTTGCTTTTACTTTTATTATTTTATTTTATTTTACTTCTAGGAAAGAATATAAACAGAATATGTTGACAGTATTGTTCCATTGACTTATTGCTGTTTTCCCGTCTTCTTTGCAGCAGCGGCCCCAGAAACAGTCCCTGACTAAATCATTGTGTCAGGAAACTCACTGGAAATGCCTGCTGCTGTCCCTGCTGATGTACGGCTGCGTCGGGGTGATGGCCTGGTGCCAGGTGACCAAGGTCACACGCCTCTCCTTCGACAGCGCTTACAAGGGAAAGTCCATGATGTACCACGACAGCCCCTGCTCCAACGGCTACATCTACATCCCGTTGGCCTTCCTGGTCATGCTCTACGTGGTCTACCTGGTGGAGTGCTGGCACTGCTACACCAGGAATGAGCTGCAGTACAAGGTGGACGTGGACAGCGTGGCGGAGCGCATCCAGCGAATGCAGCAGGCCACGCCCTGCATCTGGTGGAAGGCCATTAGCTACCATTATATCAGGAGGACACGGCAGGTGACGCGCTACCGTAATGGAGATGCCTACACCACCACGCAGGTCTACCACGAGCGAGTCAACACCCACGTGGCCGAGGCGGAGTTTGATTACGGGAACTGCGGTGTTAAGGACATCGCGAAGCAACTGCTGGGCCTGGAGGACTTCCCCATCAGCAGGCTGAGGTTCACTAAGTGCTTTAGCTTTGCCAATGTGGAGTCCGAGAACTCCTACCTGACCCAGCGGGCCAGGTTCTTCACAGAGAACGAGGGCCTGGATGACTACATGGAGGCCCGTGAGGGGATGCACCTGAAGAATGTAGACTTTAAGGAGTATATGATTGCCTTTTCTGACCCTAATCACCTTCCCTGGTATGCAGCCAACTCCACTTTCTGGGTGGCAGCTGCTTTCACCGTCTCCTGGCCTCTGCGGGTGCTGACGGAGTACCGCACCGCCTGTGTACACTACCATGTAGAGAAGCTGTTTGGCTTCGACTACGTGCCAGTAACGCCGTCTGAGGAGCGGCCGCATTGCAGACACATCCCACGAGTCAACACGATCGACAGCACAGAGCTGGAGTGGCACATCCGCTCCAACCAGCAGCTGGTGCCCAGCTACTCCGAGGCAGTCCTCATGGATCTGGCTCAGCTCTCCGGGACTTCCAACAACTACTCCGTGTGCGGAGGCTTCGGCAGCTACAGGCAGAACTGCGAACGCTGCAACCGCGCCATCAGCAGCTCCTCCATCTTCTCTCGCAGCGCCCTCAGCATCTGCAACACGGGGAGCCCTCGCATCCCCTTCAGCGCCAGTCGCTTCTCGCTGGGCCGGCTGTACGGCTCCAGGCGGAGCTGCCTGTGGAGGAGCAGTGGGAGCCTGAACGAGCGGTCCTGCCCCACGGAGAGCACGCGCTGTCTGTCAGGCCAGCAGAGCAGCGAGGAGAGCCCTCCAGCCTACCAGGACGCTCTGTACTTCCCCGTGCTCATTGTGCACCGCAATGAAGGCTGCCTCAACCACGACCACCGCTCCCTGCACAGGAACGGCTCCTGTGTGGAGACTTCTCTATGACCCACAGACGTATCTGAGCAATGGAATATAATGATACAGGAACAGGGATAACATTGACTTCTGCTTATCCCTTTTATGACGGACACGTGGTCTCCTGCGAGTTACCACGGACAAGGATTTGTTCAAGTTTCTAAAGAAACTGTAGCCTCAAACAAACAGGAAACAGTATATTTGGGGAAGTCCTTGCAGTACAGATAATAAGTCAGGGAAAAACAGACTTAATGCGATCGACGAGAGACTGTTGTTTAAAATAAAATATGGCTTTAAAGGACCAAATTGCCAAAGTGTCACGTACAGCGTCCATAAGGACAAGATAGAGTCAAATAACCAAGGAATACCACGGGGAGTCACATCCTACTGTAAATGCCATATTTGTAGATGTTAGTCACAGACGAGGATATGAGTAACACTTTCTAGTATTGGAGGAAAACATGGGTTGACTCAGCTGTGGCCAAGAAATGAAAGGGATATGACAATTAATGGACGCATGAATGACAAAAATCACTGACTCAAACATCATGTGAGTCGTGAACTGGGTGAATTATGAGGGGGAAATTGCAAAGATATCAGCCTCCCTGTGTCAAAGCATAAATATTTTTGCTGAAACAAAGAAAGTGAAGTTAACTTAGCCCCAAATCAAAAAATATAAGCATCTGCATGTGTAACTTTTTGATACTGGCTGATTTAAATCTGTTCAAATGCTGACGGAAGTCCATTTCAAAGGGGAATACATTTCCATAGAATAAAAATAAATGTCTGATGCAGACGCTGAAATATCAAGTTAGCTGAAATCGGCTTGGCTGCGATGACATTATACTTACCGGCTCTCTAAATATAGCAACGCAGTCGATGAATAATTTAGCACAGGAGGGCTAAAGGACACGAGAACTTCAAACTGAATCAACAACACTTCTCCATGATACTAATAGATCAGTGTCAGCTCAGCTAAAATCTGAGAGACGCATTTAATTTTCATATTTGGCAATATTTCTATTGAGCCTACCTCCTTGTTTAAGTGCCTAGCGATCAACTGTTACTGACAAGCATAAGCTATCACAACTAAAGTCATCTCATTTAAGCATTTTCCCATTAAAAAAAGGCAAGTTGACACTCATTATAGCTCAATGCAT